>VUQG01042389.1:0-21947 GCA_015106755.1 Etia nguti
AGAAACCTGCAGTCAGCTGAGACTGAAGAAGTCACTTGGATGAGTGACGAAACGTTTCTCCCACAAAACGCTACGTCCAGATGAACAGAATCAACTTTTGGAGAGAGAGAGGAAGACAGTTTATTAAGGAGGAAGTGATGGCAGCTGTGTGCTAAGAGTGGACTCTTGGAGAGTGAGACGATGCCTGAGGAATGGAAAAGAAGTTCACTGATTTTCAAAACAAGCGTGATGTGCAGACCTGTAGTAACAACAGAGGGATAGAGTTGTTAAGCAGATGTGCCGTTTGCTTTGAGAGGTTAATGGAGAAATATAGAGAAGGTCAGAAGGAAGTGTAGTGTGTCTCTGCTGATCTAGAGAAAACACATGAACAGAGGTACTGTAAAATATTTAACTGAAAGCACATAAAGTTAGTTTCATGAAATCATACTTTATATAAACATGCTTTTTTTTTGTCTACCAGAGATGAACTATCCAAACCAACTCTGGCTCTGGAGTACACTTTTGGCAGACGAGCACGAGGACACAACACGGTAAGTAAATCCTTTTTGTCTTGGACACTTCGCTTTGGTCTCTTAAAAATGAGAAGACAAATGTGGTTATACACCTTAAACCATATAGGTTTTATTTGCATTAATAGGAAAGAACTTCCTTCCACTATTTCAGCACACTGACCACATTAGAGAGTACATTTTGTGTACTTATGTGGCAGGATGTGCTCTTTATGCAAGTAAAGTTCTTAGTTCTTGGTATTAAATGCTGCTGAAATGTGGAAAAAGCTATAGAGGGTAAGGGTTGCACTGGATGTTTATGTAACTTCAGGGTAAAACTGTTATATTCTTCTTTCAGCCCAAAGACATAGCCCACCTGTGGGAGCTGGGAGGAGGGACCTCTTTGTCAGACCTTGTCCAGATCCCCATCACCCCTGTCAGCATCAGGTAGGTCTCTTACAAACGTCCTGCTTTTGAATAGGGGTCAGTATTTGACACATTCACAGTGTGAATTATGTTATTTATCTTTTCTGTTCAGATTATTATTTGTATCTTTAGAAGAAGAATGTTTTCTTGGTCTGAACCTCAGAGGAAAACCTTCTTTCCTTTCCTGTCTTGTTCAGCTGTCTCTCAGTCATCCTTGTCCTGGACCTGTCTAAACCCAACGCTCTGTGGGGAACAATGGAGAAGCTGCTGCAGGCTCCACAGGCTCACCTAGAGAGAATCTCCTCCCAAGTACAGAAATCCAAACCTGGAGTCAAACATCAGACTCCCAGCCACTCAGCAGCACATGTCTTACCTAAAGACTATCCTGTAAGACCTCATCTCATTACACACACCATTTTATTACAGCGATTTTATAGCTGTGTTACAATTTCTAAATCCACGACTCAAAGGAACTCAGCATGTGAGATGAAACAAATTTCTTTAACCATTTATTATGTAATAGTTCTAAATTAATATCGGTAAACTAAATTAATGTAACCAAGAACAGGACCACGAGCAACTCCCATCTCAGCTAATACATAATGAATAAGACTGTAAAAAGCACTGAGGGAAAAGGCAGCTCTACCTCCTTAGGCTTTATGTTGATACAGGTGAGCCTGTATCAAGAATGATAAAAAGAAACAGTTATCAAAGGGTAAATGTGCTGGTGCACTGAGGCGTCTGTAACAAGTTGCATAGTTAAAGTGTTTACATGAACTACTCATGCCTCCGGCTTCCTAAACACTCAAATGTCACAAAGTAAAATGTGCATCTACCTGACAAATGCAACCAAGATGGTGAAAATAGATATTTTATTTTCAGAGGGAACAAAAGCAAATCTCAACTTAAAGTGTAAAAGAAGAAGTGTGTAAGGCTGGTGCTGTTTCCAGAGTTAACTGTGATTCTGTCGACAGGACAGAGAGTTGATCAGTCCCTTTCCTGTTCCTCTGCTCATCATCGGCAGCAAGTACGACATCTTCCAGGTGAAATACACTATTTGTACTCTTTTTAAGTGATTTATTAAAAAAGACGTGTACACAGTCACAGTTACATTAGAGTTATTGTCAGATCATAAATTTCAGTAATATTTGTATAAAACATTTCCAGTTTTCCCATCTGCTTTTCAGGAATTTGACTCTGACAAGAAGAAAGTTGTCAGTAAAACACTGCGTTTTATTGCTCATTACTACGCGGCATCTCTCGTTGTAAGAATGCTTTTACTGCTCCTGCAACACATTTGTATTTAACAAATAATTTTGCACTTTTTCATATATTTCTTATAGTTTGCTTTCTCTAACCACTACTATGTATTTGTGTTTGTGTCTCTTAATGCTTTGATTAGTTCACTAGCATCAAATCAGAGAGCCTTATATCAAAAACCAAGAGCTTCTTCTTGCACCTGGCTTTCGGTTTGGAGAGAGGGTGAGGAGGATAAAGCAACATTAAACACAAAGCAGTAATGAGCATGGACTTTCATTTTAGATTATAGTTTCAATGGAGTTACTTTAATGTTACCACTAATGCTTGATAATACTAGATTGCACAGTCTCATTTCAGATTTATTTACATTTTTGTACTGTAGAACTACTATAGAACAGGTTTGCTTAAACAGTGTGAGCTTACTATATTCCCTTTAGTACAAACATGTGATGGGACAGCTCCAGATAGATGTACACACTCAAAAGTTTATAATCTTTACCTTTGTTTAAGATCGAGGTATTAGATATTGCAATAAAGGGAGCATGGCTGCTACTTACAAACAACTGTCATTATTTCTTGAACGGAAAATATGTGTTGGCTCTCAGTGAGTATTGCAAACAAATGTGAAATGTTGTCTATGTTAGGCATCTGTCGGTTTAATGTTTTAGCTGTAATACTGTTTTTCTTTTTTTTCTGTAATCAGGAAAACTGTTTCCTCTGACCCCCTCAAGCCGCTCATCATTCCCGCAGGCTCTGACTCCTTCGGTCAAATAGGTGAGGACAGCGCCCCCCAGTAGCCAAAAGTAGAAATCTCTTCAAGTTTTAAATAAACTACGAAACTCTGTGATGAAACAAAGCACCTCCTTTAAATCCACCCTCTTTTATTTAACATTTGGTGTGATATTTTATTTCAAATCTGCTAACGTAGGTTCCCCACCTACTGTCGATGTGGATATAACGTCTCTCAATGCTAAAAATCCAAAGGACCTCTGGAAGAAAGTGTATGAGCGTGTCTTCCCCCCAGAGGTAGTTCAGCTTCTGGCAACATGTTTGTCTTCTGCAAAATTCAACTGATGTAGATAAACTCCACTTTTTCTTTTGCATTATTTAAAAGGGTCTGTTCATCTAAACGACTTTGTCGTTGTAGAGTACAAGTGAGCAGAGAGAGCTAAAGGATCCAGCCAAAGATCCTCAGTACAGTGAGCCTCAGATTGATGCCATGAGAGCCCAGAAAGACCAGGTAATACATTATATAAGTGCTTGCATTGCGTTTATTTTGACAGACCGTCCTACTGCAGTCAAGTCTCTTGACTCATGAGTTGGCAGTACGGTGGTTAATCAGTGGTTATCAGAATTTCCCATTCACTCATCTCAGATTCGTGACCCTGACTTTTGTCCTCCTTCTGAGGGGTAGCAAGTATTTAGGAAGATAATAAATCACTGAAGTATTTAACACAAAATGAAGAAGATAAGTTTCTGTGACGTAGCACGGTTTTGTTTGATAAAAAGATTAGACATAACGTCAGCCCAGATAAGAGAGGCTGTTAAGATATGTGTGTTTATAAAATAATAATCCTGCTTAAAATGACGAGCTCGCGCGATAAAAAAGTTACGAAAGCTCATTCATATATAATATATTAATAGTTAGAATAAAAATATATTGTGTATTTCTTTTGTGAAACACTATTAAGGGCAGTCTGAAATTGCAATGCTGAAATGATAGAAGGAATTCAGTCTCTGGATCCAGAAGGATATCTGACTTCAGTTCAGTTTGACATAATCCGATTTTCCTCATTTAAATTTTACATGAATTTGCAAAGATCTCATCTGATGTCTAATTTTTCCATCTCTCCAAAAATTCCTGCATTCAAATCTAGATTTGTATTGTTCCCTTCCAGGGTCCAGCTGTGGTAAAAATTCAATGCAAATCTGTTCATAACATTCTGAGTAATCCTGCATAGCCCACAGCTAAACAAACACACAAATCAAACTAATCACATGGCCTGTTAATGTTCCAAAGTAACCCTTTGTCCTTCAGTAGTCTGTTTGTAGTAGTGATTCTGTCTTGAAATGAACAGGCTGTAACTTTATATCCTGTAGTTATAAACTTAGAGATTAGCTGTCTTCATTCCTGCCTTCAATAGTGCCACTCTGGAACTTGAACTGCAGTAACCTGATGAAGTCACAAACCCAAATCACCCGCTGTTATCACTGACTGACTTTCATCTGGCGCTCGTCGTTTGACTCGGCCATCGTATGGTCTGAGAACTCAATAGAAAAACAGGCTAAAGGATAATTCCAAATAAGCCTTGAGATACCTTTCTAGACAGGACCCTTTAGTCTGAATTAAAAAAAGGAATCTCAACAGATCGTGGAAGTCAGAAATGACCTGTTTATTTAAGAGACAACAGTCTACACAGTGAATTTAGAGATTGGTTTGCAAAGTAAAAATAAATGCATGGTGGAATTTAATAGTTCAGTACGAATACAAGTAAAGACCAATCTCAAGAGTTTTAAGTTAATTAAGTATAGTTCTGTTTTCCCCTAGTTAATGTGTATTTGTTGAAGTTTAGTGTCTTCAGTGTCTTGTGGTTATTTACACTGATGTAAAAAAAGAAACTTTCAGAGTACTGCTCAGAGGTGTGAGCACCTCTGTAGATGTAGAGGTTTTGGCATTTTCCATGTGTGGAGCATTCAGGTGTGTGTAAGCAATGTGCGAGTCGTCCCTGGAGTCAAGCAAGGTCAGACGTGCAGTGTTCAGCTACAAAAAACCTGAGAGCTGCATCTCAAACTCGGTGGGCCAAAAGTTGGCATGTTATATGTTAAAATTCATAACAGTAAAATTAGAAAAAGATGGAAAAGGTTTGCCTTTGGTGGAACCTTCCTTTATCTGCAACATTAGATTTAGTCTCCAGTATTTCTGCACTGTAGGGTGTGTTTTTGCATTTACCTGCTGTTTTCTTGTATTGCCTCAGTAATATGTGAAAAGTGTTACATCTGTCTGTTTTTCAGGAGTTGGAGCAGTATAAAAGGAATGCAGCGAAATCATGGAAAGGACTAGAGCTGGAGACATGAGATATCATCTGCTTTATTACACACATACAACATATTATGTACATAGGGCATATATATTGTATTTGTTTAATTTGTATTATATGTACTGTTGTACTTTTCTATAATTACATAAATAAATGCTGACATTTTAATCAAGTTTATAAAGAAAAATATAGTTTTAGCTTACCAATAATAATGTTAGTTCTTCCAAATAAAACAAACAAGTTTATGTTTTTTTTCTTCCCGGCCATCAGTGGTACTAGGATTAGGGTTACCACAAGACAACTGATACATGCCATAAACATGCTAATTTTTCAGGTAACATGTTTCGAGTAGTTTACAGAACATCGGCAGAAGTGTTTTAATGTGCATGGCTTCATCCCAGTGAACAGAGATGAACCGTGCTGTACTACATGGTGTGCATCAAATGTAAACATTTAAACTTAAAAACTTTTATTCTAAGTGCTTATACTACCACTTTATTAGGTACACCTGATAAAGTGCTCGTTAACGCAAATGTTTAATCGGATAATCACGTGGTAGCAATGTAAGACATTGAAATTCAAACCGTGCATTAGAAAGAAAGGGGATTTAAGCGACTTTGATCATGACAAGATTATTGGTGCCAGATAGGCAGGTCGAAGCATTTCAAAAACTGCTGATCTATTAGGATTTTCCTGCGCAACCATCTATTGGATTTAATGAGAATGGTCTGAAAAAGAAAATATGGCTTTTTGATTGTCAGAATGCCTCAAAGTGACAGGAAAGCAACAGTAACTCAAATAAGCACTCGTTATGGTAAGCAGAAGTGCATCTCTGAATGCACAACATGTCAAACCTTGAAGCAGTTGGGCTTCAGCGGCAGAAGACCGCACCATGTGCCACTCCAGTCAGCTTAGAAAAGAGAAACCGAGGGTACAAACTCACCAAAAGTCTGTATTTCTGCTATGACATTTGCATGGTAGGGTCAACATTTGGCATAATCAACAACAACAGCAAAAAAGTAAACATGAATCCTGTCTTATATCAGCTTTTCAGTTTGTTGGTAGTGGTGTAATTATTTTAATAGCACACTTTGGGCTGCTACCAGATGACCATCTTTTTAACAGTCTATTGAGTATTGTTGAAAATGTCCATCCCTTTAATATCAACAAAGCAAAAAGGGTACGGTGTGCCTAATAAAGTGGTGGGTGTAGGTCGTCTCTGAATAGTGCATTTCATAATATAAATGCTTTATAAGCTTAACTTAAAAAGATTTTACCCACAAAGCCATGTTTCTGGGCTTAGTGACGCACAACCTTGTCCCTGATCTTAAAGCTAATAATGCCCAGCAGCAGCAGAGCAGGCAGGAAAGCGTAGAGGAGAACAAAGTCTAGTGTGTATCGGGACAGCGCGCCAGGATAACCCTCGTCAATGATCTGATTGCCATGGGTGACCACACAAGCTCCCGGCAAAGATGTAGAATTATCTGTAATCACAAAAACACAAAGTATTAAAACATTTCATTTTCTTAAAGCGCCTTTTAGTCTAAATGACTTTAAGTGCTGCTGAGTGACTTTGACCACTGATTCGGAGCTCATCCTTTATAAATCAGTCTTAAAAGGACCAATAGCAGAAAGATCAAATGTAAGACATAATTGAAATCAGTAATTTCTAATGATCTTTCATCCTTTATCCTCTACACTACTCACAGAAGCACTGATGATATTGGCCAATGCCAGTGTTCTTAGTAATACAATGTAAATTACCAAAAATAGCATTCCCTCTCAAATAGGACGATCCCATGTTAAAAATTAACTTACTGCATGTGAACTGGAGACCATGAAACTCTGTGACTATGAGCAGCTCACAGCTGTACTTCTGGAAAGTCAGGTAACTGAGCCACTGAAAGACCTCTGGCATCTGCTGGGTGCCCCTGTTGCAAAGAAGCGGAGAGGAAAGTGAGCATATGTCCTGAGAGATTTCTAATCATAAAGTTAAACATATTTGGCATCTTACCTTAGAAAGCCAGATCCCACCACTATCCCTGCGATATTGAGTAGAGCCACTCCAGTGTTGACCATGTTAGGGTCTTGGACCACACCTAGAAGCACCACAGTCAGCAACTCACCTAATGAGATTGGAAAAAACAAACAAACATATGAATACGTGCAGCTAAAAGAAAAAGAAAGCGGAAACATGGCTATTAAATGCTTTTTAAACACATTCGTACCTCAGTGTTTTTAAAGCACTGAAATTCATAGAAGGTATTTTATTGGCTCACCTATAACATGCGGCACCAGAACTACAGCAGTGAAACACAGAAAGCGCAAACCATCTGGGTGCATCCCCACTGTCCTGAGAACAAACCAAGCCAGAGGGAGACACACAGGAGAGACAATGATGACTATGAAACCTCCTAAATCCTTGAGTGGATAAATGCGCTTCTTCCACCGCCAACACAAAAACACATCAAGTTTATGACCAACCAGTAAAGGAAGGAGGTGAAGATGAAGACACTCAGGATGCTGAGGGGCAGAATGTGGAAGATGTAGGCCAAGAACATTTGCCATTTAGTGTAGAGTCCATCCTGACTCTCCTGATCACTGATGGCTCGCAACGCCGGGACTGTGAGTAAAAAAAACAGAAGTAGTTCAAAAAAGAATAAAGTGACTTCTGGACCATTCCATATAAAATCAACCAAATCTGAAAAAAACCTGACCCTATACCTTTGTTTTTTAAAAGAATAACTTTAGTATATTTAATACATACAAATAATATAAATGAATACTGTCAAATATTGATGCCTGCCAAATCTGAGACTGCTTATTCAAGGAATTCAAATCACGATGTCACGATAATCCTGAGCGATTGTGCACATGCGTACAGTATGTATAAAAGGCTTAACATCGTTTTGCTTGCAGTTTTTGACTCAGCATTAAGCTGGGAAAAAAATATAATGATTTCAAGAGTGCAAAACCCAGAAAAATTTCTTAAGTGGAGTTTTACCTTTTTCATATCTCATTCAGTTCCAGTATTTTAAAATATGCATATTATAATGAGCAGTCCATTCTGTTCTGTTGTTTCATAACTGCAAGCATGCACATGAAAACAAAAATACATCAAAAGGGCTTTCCTTTAATTTCCCCCGTAACAGGATGATGACGATTATGGACTTTTCCTATCGCTCCATATTTCAGGTGTTCTTGGTTTTATGCCAAGAGCTTACCAAGACAACTTGATGGCCCTGTTTCTTTAAAAATAAAAAAATGCTTTTCATTGAATCCTATGTCTTGTTATCTCTCAGACTGAAGGTCACAATGATATCCCCAAGCACAGCCTCTGATTGTTTGGGTTTTTACAGAGGCTGACTTCAGCTCAGCCCAATCGTTTATCACATCTATTCTCCTCAGTGTCTGTGAGGGCTGGAGCCCTGAAGCTAAGATTTTAGACTATGCTGATACAGTCATGATAAAGAGAAAGTATACTCTCTTTCAATTCTAAGGTTTTACATATCAAGATATAATAAAAATCATCTGGTCCTCCAAATTAGGTAAATACAAGTAATTATTGGTACCCGTCCTTGTAGGAAGGCTTATAAAGACATCTTTCTAAAGTGAGATAGAGTTCAAAACAGTTGGCAGCCTTCACAGGAGTGGACGTCCCAGCAAATTTACTTTCAATGCTCATAGAAACTGCAAAAAACCCAAGAGCTGCAATTCCGACTCTGCAGACCCCAGTTAGCATAAAATAGTTAAAAGTTTAAGTTCAAGAGAGCACACTGTGGTGTGAATGAGACACGGCGGGTCCAGAGATCGTTATTTTTGAGCCATTTTATTTACCGCGGCTGCAGCTCACAAGCTGCCAGCTGCACATACATCACACCACAACCCAAAACTCAACTCTCATTCCCCTTCTTGTAGTCCGTGGGCGTGATTGCGGATGCCGCGCAGGTGCGTCCGCCCTCCCTGCACGGCACCGCAGGCCACACCCCGCCACACTCACACACACAAAAAAAAAAAAAGAGAAAAAAAGAAGACCGATCAAGCAAGGCTTGTTTAAAAGGGTTTCCCGGAGAAAATCTCTTCTCTCTACATGGCAGCACAGAGTACTGTAGGTTTAAAGTTACAGCTGAAGACACCATGAGACATCTGGAACAATGTCCTTTGCGGAGATTTTTGACTGTAAGGTGCAGTGTCACATTCTGAGAAAGCCAATTACAGCATATTCACACAAACACCTCATATTAACTGTCAGCTGTGGGAGTGGAGGGCATATGATTTGGTTTGAGTCAGACTGACAGTGTGACAGCTACAGCTTGGTCCAAACAGGATAACAGGACAATGATCCCAAGCTAAGCAGCAAATCTCCAACAGAATGGCTCTGTATAGACAAATACCCGCAAACCTCAATGAACTGAAGCAATGCTGTAAAGAAGAGTGTTCAAAAGTCCCTCCATGTGAGAGACTGATATAGTCAGACTGCTAAAGGTGGTTTTACAAGCTACTGAATCATGGTGTACTTGTCAGGATCCTGGGTCTCTCAACCCAGCGTTTTGAGTTCCTTGTGTCTGAATAATTTTGTATTGTGATTCATGTTTAAAGTTCTCTTAGTTCATTTTAGTTTATTTCATAGTGTCTAGTGTTCTAGTTTAGGTTTCCTGTATTCTGTTTAGTTCCCTGAGTATTTAATAGGTTCCCCTTGTGTAGTTGCCCTCTGTGTCTCCCTCTGTGTGTCTGTGTTTATATTGTGGTGTTAGTTCTTGTGCCGTGTTCCCACTCCTTGTGTTCTGTGTTTTCTCATCCCATCATGTGCTCCTCCATGTTCTCTTTCTCCCTCCAGGCTGTCTCTGTGTACTCCCTGTTTTACTTTAAAGGTCTGTGTCTTATGTTAGTGTATTCTGCTTTGCGTCCTTGTCTCGTCAGCTCTGATTTCTCCCAGCTGTGTTCCCCTCCTGTGTCCCATTCCCTGATTGCTCCTGTGTATATTTAACCCCTGTGTTTCTTCTGCTAGTTGCTGGTTCGTCTGTGTTGTTTCCCCGAGTCTCCCTGCGGTTCCTCCCTGCGGTTTCTCCCTGAAGTTTCTCTCTCTATGTCTCCCCATGGATTCAGGTTTCAGTTTGGTTTCATTAGTTTCCCAGTTTAGAGTTTTCTGAGTTTCCTGTGTTTACCATCTCCGCTCCTGCTGAATCCTGCACTTCCTGTAAATAAAGCTCGTTCTCATCACAACCTCTGCCTGCACTTGGGTCCTTACCTCACCTCCACACGGCCTGCCTCCCCAGCCATGACAGTACTCAGTTTTTCACAAAATGCTTCTGCTTTTTGGCTTATATAATGACACCATGTGATATGTCAAGTGTTGTCTTCATCTGATGTTAACTCTACTTGTCAGATCTGACGAGAACCGGAACATTTTTTATCATGTTTTGATAAAACCTTGTAAATGACAGAGGGTGTGACTAACAGTAAGGAGATACAGCCAAGATGATTCATTCATCCATTCATATCACTGAAACACACATTCCAATAAAGCCTTTTTGGAAATAGTTTTATTTTATTTTATCTATTGATTTTTTTCAATAGATTTTTTCAATGTCTCCCAGATATTGAACAAAGCCACTAATGACCAAATTATCTGTTAAACCACAAATAAGAATCATAAATCTCTCTGACATTAAAAATAAAGTGACGGTCACACGTCCTCTATAAAAGATCAAGATACTGCTGAGGTTGTATAGCTCATAAAATGCTGACAGGCAGCTTAGTGCAGATTTTTCTCTCCCTGTATTTGATGTTATCTTAAGTCAAAGCACACATTATAAAAAACCCCATAAAACTCATTGAATCATGGAAATCTATGCGCACACTATATTATACTGTATTGTAGGTTCTCTAGGGTTGTAGGTAAAACGGCGCTCAGGTTCATTGAGCTCTGAACAGATTAAAGGTCATGAACACCCAATGAACATTTCAAGTATGTAAACTGAAGGATCTCCCCAGCAACTAAAGTATTACTTCATGCACGGTCTTCTAATAGAAAATTTTCTTTCATGTATTCTTATCTCCAATACTCTAAACACCTTTAACATCCAAGATTAAACTAGACTTTACAAAGTTTGGCCAAAGGTGACAAAAGTAAGTAAGAAATTAAAGTGATTTGACAACTGAATTAGGGGGAAATGGCCTCACACACATGCTTCATATCCATTTCTCTGAACTAACAAGTATCCACCTCATGTGGCTATTTATTAGGTGTTGTTAGAAACATGCACAGAGATGTGCTGTAACGTAACATAGATTAAGTGAATGTATGGACAACAAGGTCGACGTTCATATTTTGTCTTTTGTCTTGTCTAATTGTTATTTTCAGCATTTTATACAGTTAAGTCCAGACGTTTCCGGACAGTGCCGAATTTTTTGTGATTTTGTTTCTGTACATCACCACAGTGGTCAAACAGTGCAATTCAGTGAAGATGTTATTGAAGTGCAGATGTTCAGCTTTAATTTAAGGGTTTGAACAAGAGTATTGCATTAGCTGATTAGGAATTGTCCATTTTAGACATTTATAGAGGTTCAAAATTAATTGAAACCTAATCCCTCTGTGTGTGTTTTTTCCATAAGCAGATAAAAGAACCTGGAGTTGATTCCAAGTGTTGAAACTGCATTTGTTAGCTGTTCATTGGAACTGTCAGTCCAACAGAAGGAAGCCATCATTGTGCTGAAGCGAGAGTCAGTGACTTGTACTAGCACTGAGAAAAGCTGCTTCTGAGTTATGTTTTAATTTAGTCTTTGAATAAGAAAAAATCATGTTTTCAAGTTATTGACTCAAAGTTTCTATCCAGCTTCCTTTTGTTTTTCAAAACTGTCAGGCAGCATCCTGGTGTCTGGGACGTGGAAATGTAAATGTACTAATTCATCCTGGTGTGCAGATGTTTGGCTTTGGCGGAACTCACAGAGAGCGACGGCATTCAGCATGCCCGTGTATGGTGAAGCACCAATGCTCTGATAGATTATGCCGATGCGGTCCTGCACAGCACCCTTAGTGACGTCGATGTCTAAATGTATGACGAAGAAGGCCACAAACAGACCATAAATCAGGTTCTGGGATAGACGCATCAGAACACCCATCCTGTCTCTGGACAGGTTTCTTGCTGTGCGCCTGCACACAGAACACAGAAAGGCCCTATGAAAAAATCATCATGATGCATGGAAGAAATCTGCACATGTTACATGTCTTTTATAAAGCAGCACACTGAGTGCATTTGTAATTTGTACCTGCAGCGATTCTTGGAGAAACTTCTCTAGAATATTGTGATTATATTTCAGTTTTAATTAGTGATTTATGGGTGGTGTGTACAAGCACATACAGACTAAAGTCTTCCTCTGCACTGACCTGAGGAGAACTCCAAGTTTGGCAGCACAGCTGGGTGACTCTTTGCTCTTAAAGGGGATGGCGGGCTTGTCTGATCTCTGCAAGCTCTGCTCCATTTTTTCCAGCATGCTCTGGTAGATGGTAGACCTCTGATAGGCTGAAGTGATTTCATGCATGCGAGTGAATGTGGCTGCCTCCCTCTCGCTGCTGCGTGTGTCCACTGAGGTGAAGTCAACTGTTTGACATCAAACTGAAATTTTAATGTTCACGCTACGGAAAAATCATCTTTTTTAAAAAAATTTATGACTTTTAATTAACGTTATAATTAAAACACAACACCATACAGTGTCCTGGGTCATATCATACTGTACCATAGATGTCAAAGGGGTTGCAGTAGTCGGGACACTCGTATCCACATTGGCTGAAGAAATCCACAATCTCTTCAGTCTGTCCACAAAATACTAGCTCCCCACGACTCATTATAGCTATCCTGTTAAACACCTTGGAGGTAGACACACACCAAGAAATAATTTTATTCCATCAGCATGTGACTTTTGATGAGCCATTTACTATCAAAGAATCAAAGACTCATGTGTACAGTGTAACCAAAATGTTTTCTTAATATGTGTCTAATACATGAGGTGGAGTAATTCTGATAAAAAATAACTTCTTTAGCAGGTAGTTAGATAAATGTAGTTGATGAGTGTCGGCACATAGGTGTGAAAAATGCAATTCCATCCTTCCTTAAAGGAAGTTTGACTCTACAAGCCATTCTTTCTCTTTTTTCTGCAGCTCTTCTCAAAAACCCACCCTGAAGAGCTCAGAGCGTGGTTGGTGGATGGTTACTATGACAATACGGTTTCTCCTGGCCAGCTCTGCCAACAGCACCACAATCTGATTGGCGGTCATGCTGTCCAGGCCAGTGGTTGGCTCATCCAATAGGATCACCCCTGCAACAAGAGCATCCCAATGACATCACTGGTGTCACTGCAGGTTTGTCACACAGTGAAACACTGAGAATAAGTGAAAGGCAGGACAACAACTTTTTCCTTCTAAGTTAAAACTTTCAGATGTACTTTTTATTAAGTGGCACATTGCAGGACTCTCTGTGGGGTCGACTTAACTTGCGGAGATAAGTGAGTTCTCTTTTTTTTTAGTTAATTACTCTAATTAGGACAATTAAAAGATTGGCTCTTTGCATTATGAAAGCAGAGTGGAATTAGCAGATACTTTAATTGTGAGATTAATTCATTTCCTGGTTGATTGGAGAGTCACCGAATGGGAACTCCTCATTACTCTGTGTGTGACTCTCTGTGTGTGTGAGTGTGTTCATGGGCATTTTAATCCTGAATGAGGACTGAGACCCTCCATCTTCCCCAGAGGACTGAAGTCCTGATAAACTACACCTGGGATACACACACACACACACACACACACACACACTGAAGTGGGCTTCTGCTCATTCCCCTTGCGGTGTGATAACCCAGTCCTTTATTACTCTTCTCCATCTCTCCCTCTGTCCCTTTTCTCTGTCTCACTTAGATCCTTTTGTTTTTCTCCAGTGTGGACTTCCAAACTCTTCTGGGGAGAGACAGGTTATGTGGTGAACTGTCTACTGTTCTCAGGATGACATGCTTCTGATCCTTCTGCCTCCCTCTGCTGCATTCTCCCACAGTCTTGCGAAAAAGAAAGTTTTCACAGGACTATATGCAGTCCGGTTTTGGCAGTTTGCTAGTCTGCAACACTCAGGTGTGTGTTAACACAATGCCACAATCCAGGGGTGGATTTCCTAGCAAATTCACCCCAAGGTCAGACCTGCTTTTCTCAGACAAAAATGCAAAACAAACAAACAGCAGCAAATCTACAACAGGATGACTGAAAAAGAAAATAATCAATGTGGTGCAATGGCCCAGTCAAAGTTCAGGCCACAACCTGATTGAAACTTTCTTTTTCACATGACTCCACCAAATAAATATTTTGGAAACATTTTATGAAAGCATGTTATATATATCACTTTCCAATCACTTTCCTTTATGTGTCAAAGTCTTTGAAAAACACTTCTAAACCCTCTTATTATCTATTTTACATCTATTAAGGGTGAAGATTTGAGGGATTAATGACTTTACTCTGCTTCACCTCATTATTTTGATTTAAACCAACAGCAAAAGTTTGCTTTGGAGGTAACATGTTGGTCACAGAGGTAGAAGTTGTGTAAATCTCCTCAGGCGTATCTCAGGTGCACTGGTACTCACTTGGGTCCTGAAGTAACTGACCGGCGATGGAGACCCTTCGGCGCTCACCTCCGGAGATCCCAGGGAAAACCTGACCTCCGATAACACTGTGGGCCACGTGACTCAGGCTCAGCTCAGCCATCACTGCTGACACCTACATGGGAGCCAGAGGTCAAGGTTCACGTGAGAAGAGAATTACAACTACTAGCAAATCTACTAAAAAAGGGACTGAGGGAGATATTGTACACAAAACATTGGAATAAAATCCCCTTATTATTATGAAAGGTTTTGCTGAGAACTCTTCAGATGATCACCCTGCTCATGGGAACAATACTCAGGAAATTGCTCAGGGGTTTGAGTCTGAACCCAGCAACAATCTACGTACTCTAAAAAAATTAATGTTCAAAAGAACAAGAAAGAAAAAACTAGAAGCAACCAGCAGCAGAAAAAACTTAACCCATCTTGTTTCCACTTTAAACGCACAGGATCCGAAGGACCCACTGCTGGTGCCAAGCACCACATGAGCTTCATTAGACCCTGATGAGCGTAATTGATAGCTCCACAAGATTAGGAGAAGCAATATTTTCCTGTTTTTACACTTTGGAAATATTTCAGAGCAAGGGACTCAAACATCCATCAGCCTGCTTTTTTTTTGTATATGTTCTGTAGCAGGCAGAGATGTCAGGTTTAAGAAAATAATGAAAGGAATGACCAGACGCAGCTCTAAAGTCACCTTTTTCTTGATAGCGTCGGCCGAGTGTTTCCGCAGGGCCAGTTGGGCTGTGTAGGTCAGAGTCTCCTCCACTGTCAGATAACTTAGCAAGTTATCGCTCTGTAAAAGAATGGCAGAGAGAGAAAACAGGGTATTAACAGAAGAGAAACTGCTCAAAAACAAGACACTGTAAATTGTGATTTGGCAGCCTTATAGTGTAAACTACCACCGTTATTCCTCAAGGAGATGGATTAAGAAAACACCTGAGTGTTTCTCTTAAGTGGTCATCAGTAAACAAATGGAAGTATATGTTTGGACTGGATACTTTTATGTCACACTCTCTCCATCTATAGCATATTTGTAGCACATCCCTGTGCAGCATGTATCCACACAAACATCTATGTTCATATATGCCAGCGCAACCCATCTGTAATATACCTTTGCCTCAGACGTGTGCAGACACACAGGCACAAGCGCATGACTTGAACCAGCTGAACCTGCTGCCTGCTTCAATTAACACGTGGCACCTCCCAATCCCACTTCTCCTTATTCTCTCATCTGAATGACTTTAATATGAGGAGCTCATATCACCTCCTCATCTACAGCTTAGCAGGGGAAGTTAATGACGAGGCTTAGAGAGCAGAAGGGGGAGCTATCAGCGAGAGGGGAGAGATGATTTGAAAGGAAGCAAGGCTGGTTTTAAACCAGTGTTTTTAATTCAGGCTTTGGATACACTTGAGCACCTCTCATTGCGAGATTACATATATGAGGAGGCTATCAGGGGTCTTAAGTTAATTTCATACGGAGGCCAGGGCAGCTTTTCAGGAGTTACTGCAGAATGTTCATTGAGTTTGTGGTGGTTAGTACAACCACAGGCAAAACTAAATACATACAGACTTGTGGGCTTTTTGGAAGTTACTAAGGATTCAGTTTGTCAAACTGATATTTTATTTTAGCCATCCACTCGTGTGAAGCGGTCACTACTTAGCATGTTTAAATGGATTGAAACCTATCTGGTGGATATCTGAGGGTATGTGAGAGTATGTAACTTAACAAATGTAATAATAATTAATAATAAACATTAACAGTAATAGAGGAAGATTTTTGTTGAACCGTTCCTCATTCAGGTGTGCAGTGATTTTAAACCAGGGTTCAGTATTTGCACAATGATACTTTGGCCAAATATTGAACGTGAGGATCCAGTGATCGAACCACTCGACTACCTGACCCGCAAAAAACAGATGTTGTGAAAGGATTAGAATCAGAAATTTGAGCAAAGTATGGAGGACATGCAGTCTTAGATCGCTCTTCTTTTGTTTCTGTGTATATTATTATCATTTCACTTTGCTTTTTTTGCAGCTGTTTAAAATTACAATGTTTTATTGTAATAAAGCAACAGAAAAGCATAGGAGAAGTTTAAAAATGTCCAAATGTATATGGTAGTTAAGAATAATAAGCAATCCAAGGCTTTTATTAACTTAAACAGTAAAACAAGTTTCTTATAAGTGTGATAAAGGTCTGTTAATCTAACTTAAACACATTTGTTCTGTTATTTTTACACTTGTTGTATGTATGTAATACCTATATGTAACCTAATAGTTATTAACACATAATATTTTATATGTTTATAATATTAACACATATAACACTATGTAATATTAACATTAATATTACTTATAATTATTTATGAATGCATATTATATCAATATGATGTCGATATAAATGCAATACCGGGATAAAAAGTGAAAGCTATGAGTTAAATCTTTATGTGTTTCTTTGTGCTACCTGCAGCACATAGGAGAAGCAGTCCTGATACTGTTCTTGCTTCAGTTTTCTACCATTAACGAAGACTTCTCCCAGCAGCGTGCCCTGGTTCCCAATCCGCCCTGAGATGGCATCCAGCAATGTGGTTTTTCCTGAGCCTTTATAATGAAAAGTGCAGATAAAGACTCTAACTGAGACACACATGAGAAACACTTCCTGATAAAAATGTTGTTATTTGTTTTTCACTTTAAACATTTGGCTCTTCGATTGAACTGAACCTCGAACCTGAGTTGCCCAGTATGCCCATGATCTGCCCACTGTCAACATGAAAGGAGACATCATTCAGGATCTGACGAGTACATCGTTTCCTGTAGGAGTGTAGGTTCCACCACGGACCCACACGTTCGCTGCGAAACACACACGTATACATGCACACGCGCGTAAGGACAAGGACAGTATTTTTGATATTAGTATTTTATTTTTTCCAACACAATGTCTATCCCAGCTGTGGGACAAATCAGCTCTTTATGAACAATCGGATAATCAGACAATCACAGTCAAGTAATAAGGAGTAAATTAAGTGGAATTTTTCAGTTTTTGAGTTTCTCTTGTTTGTTGTCAGCAGCACTTACCTGACTGTGTAGGAGATCTTTCTGACACTTAGAGAACAGGAGGGCTCTGATTGCTCCTCTCTGCTGTCTCTCCACACATCTTTCTTAACCTCCGCCACAAACCTGAAGGACTCGTTTACTTTCCCATTCTGTAGCTCCTCCATCTGCATTGGATAAAATCTGTTCATGTCTCTGCCAGGTGTGTGTCAAATCTGTTTCACATCAGATTGTTCATATTGTTTCAGTCCCAGACTTTGTCTTCTGCGCCTGTTGCCTGTACACAGCAGAAATGCGAGATCAGTGGTGACTCTCTGGAAGCATGAGCACAGCAAATGTCATGTTATCTCAGAGAACTTTGATCAAAGGTTGTATAATGAAGACAAAAAGCACACATGCTAAGTCAGTTCACAGCCCTTCAGTCTGGACTCAGTCCTCATATTGTCAGCTGCGTCCCAAAAAAGCTATGACTGACAGGACAAAGCAGAGGGCGAACTGACATGGCATGAACTCAGATGCTTCAAGAAGAAAGAATTCTGAGCTAGACAGGAGAAGATCTTCAGCTGGACTAAAGTTAAATTGGAGAAGAAACAGAGGACACGAACAACCGGAGACAGATAGCAGCAGACAGAGAGGAAAAGAAAGACCCTAACAGAAGAGGAAAAAGGGGGTACTGACCTCTCTAACCTGCTAATTTTAACCATGGACAATGGCAGTGACCTTATACACACAAACGACTATTCACAGGTCAGTCAGGTCGAAATATGCAAATTTTAGCTCTCCTAAAGAAAATGACCAATACAGGTCTTCACTCTGTGTTGTTTTATTTCATTTATAGCTGAAAAAAAAAAACTTGATTGATTTCCTAATATATCATTTTAACATTTTGCCAAAAAACTGGAAATTATCCCTGTAATTTCCAAAAGGAAATGGTGACTTGGATAATTGGTTAGGAAAATATATGGATGGATAGATGGATGGTTTAGCAGGCTCTGTTTTTCTCCTATTTCAGTTTCTGCATCTGCCATGTTCTGGTTGGAACAGCTGGATCAGCAGTGACAACATTTCTGAACTCTATGATACATTTTTCCTGAGATAAATATTCATAAAAATGCAACCGGAATGCTCTGAAATCTGGATGTTTATGCAATGAGAACCCAAAGGAACCATTTAACATTATATGTAAAATTAAACCATTTAACTCATTAAGTCCACAGTAGACTGCTTCAGTACATGAGGTCTGGTAGGCACTAAGATGATGATCGCACCTGGTACATTTTGCCTTTCCTGGTATCATTACATTGGCTTTCTGTTCAGTTATTGTTGCTTAGCTATAAGTGCTTAAATATGCTAACCCCAGGGAACCCAAGTGGTTTGCTTGCCAGCAGCTTTTATCAATTTCAGCTTTCCCAGTTACAGCACTGAAATTCAGGTCCTTTTTCTGTCCAGTGTTCAAATCGGGATTTGTAACATATTTTTGTCTCACTGTAATTTTAAAATTGGGCCCAGTTAAGTTTATCATTAATTAATACATTCAGTAAATTATCAAATCATTTTTCACTCAACTGTTTTAATGGCTTGATTTGGTTGTAAATGCATTAATTGTGTTCTTTGTTGTATTACTTTAATGATTGGCATTTTCATATTCGTCTGATGTCCGACAGCATTTTGCTATACAATGAAAAAACAAATCTGTAAAAAACGAATATATATTTGTATTTTCAGCCAGTACATTAATTTTTTACAGAAACTTCGTTGAGTGATAAATGATCACATTTGAGGTATAAAAAAATTGATCTAAAGATGTCATTAATTTTAAAACAGTACATCGGATGTATTGTATGTTATAATCTACAGCATGTATTTTGTGGCAACATGCTGTTCATTTCTATCTGGACATTTGTCATTTTTTGTATTTTTTTTCTTCTGCAACTGAACCATTGGGTTTATTTTAAACTGGACTCTGGCCACACAGGCAGATATTTGCACATACAGTACAAACAGACACAAGCAGGTAGACAATCAAACACACAAGTTGATGCGTGTAACCAATTTTTCCATAAAAGATAAAAAAATCACATTTACTAATCACATCCAACTAATGTGTGACCACAAGTTTATTATCTACTGTACTGTTTGTTGTTACTACCTAAACCAAATTTTGTGGTTTAAAATCAGCAAATCTGTCATTCTGATTAGAAACTTTGAAAAAAGAATCTCTTGTTTCTCATAGTTTTTAAGGTATATATAGGTAAATATATATAAAAACACTTAATGTATGTATCCTTGCCTGTATGAAACTTATTGACTTGCTTGCTTCTCATTAACAGCATCAAGACAGAGATTTATTCTCATCTGAGGAGGACAGCAGTCTCTACTTCACCTACAGCGGAGGCTGCAATGTGCTGGAGGTCAAAAACCTTCGCTATGAGGTAACTATAGGTCACCTGCTCTTATCTTACATCTGTTATCTCAAGCTTCTGACTTGTTCATGTGTATACATGCTGCAGGTGTTTATCGTGTACATGTGTGTATGTTCCCAGGTGGATACAGCAGCTCAGATCCCATGGTACGAGAGGCTGTCAGAGTTCAAAATGCCGTGGGAAATTAAAGGAAATAAGCAGACAGCCATCAACAAGCTGAGCCTCACTGTCCACAGCGGACAGATGCTGGCCCTTATTGGCAGCTCAGGTGATGGACAAAAATTTGAAGTATTGCTTTATTAAATAAAGTAATAAATATGTTTTGTTGCACCAGAACAGTAAAGAATAAAACTGCTTTTTCTTGAAGGGAAAATGTGTGTTAACTAAAAATAAGAAGAAAATCTGCTAATGTGGAAGACTCATAGATGCATTCCTCCTGTTCTATATTGCTTATGGTTTATTTCTTTTAACATAAGCAATGATGACAATTGATTTAATTCAATATGTTTTTAGGTTGTGGTAAAACGTCTCTGCTGGACATAATAACTTGTCGGGATGAAGGAGGCATCATGACGTCCGGTGAGATTCTAATTAATGGGAAGCGCAACACCGCCCGGCTCGTCAAAAAAAGCATCGCTCACGTCCGCCAAGACGATCGGCTTTTTCCTCACCTCACCGTCCGAGAGACTCTCTCCTTTGTTGCCAAACTGAGGTTGCCCACTCACTTCACACAGGCTCAGAGGGACCAGAGGGTAAGATTAAGACTGATCAATAAATGGGACTATTTACATAACAGTATTTGTATAATGTTCCTCCTCTTGTCTGGATTGGGAGGCTCTTGTTTATCCATTTTATAATAAAGCTGTTGTCAGCATGTATATCATATTCTCGTTAAGGCGTGCCCTTTTAAACTCTTCAGAGTTTTTGTTGAACAAACACATTTTAAATGATAAGAACGCTTGTATGTGTCCAGATAACAATAACTAATTGTGTCTCTGGTTGCTGTCTGTCACAGGTGGATGATGTTATCGCAGAGCTGCGGTTGCGGCAGTGTGCACACACCAGGGTGGGAAACAACTACCACAGGGGGGTTTCTGGTGGAGAGAGGAGGAGAGTCAGCATAGCTGTCCAGCTTCTCTGGAACCCCGGTGAGAGATATTAACACAGAGATTACTTAATGTGGTCCCCTGAACTGTCATTTGTGTAGTTAAGACAGGGCAATGACTCAAACTGATGTCAGTGTATCTCAATGCCAGCCCAGTCCAAGCAGCAAATTTAATATATGGCACACTATTTTAATTGTGTCCTCTACAAGCCACTTTGCAACCCACCTCCAGTGCCTCCTTTTCATTTAGCATCTGACTGTAATCAGTGTCGTATATGTTGTCTTTATTGCAACCTCTAAAGTTACCATAGATGGAGATAACATTTTTAACCCTTGTGTTTATGCGAGCTTTACATGTTTCAGCTCTAAACAGGGTATTTCATGCCCTTTCTAAACATCTATAACCTACTGGGAAGTGACACAAGTGTTCCCATAAATAACAAATACATTTGATTAATTACTGACTTTAACAATGATGCTCTCTCTCTCTCTCTCTCTCTCTCTATATATATATATATATATACAT
>VUQG01042391.1:0-11473 GCA_015106755.1 Etia nguti
ACAATTATAAAAACAAAAAAAAAAAAAAAAAAAAAAAAAAAAAAGAGGGTGAATCAAAAAATCTGGCAAAGTTTGCCATTAAACCTGGTTTTACTTCAAACTATAAGCATCAACTCAAAAAATGTTCCAAGTCATTAAATTGCTTTGCTTTTATCTCTGATGTAACTGTAACTCAAACATAGTTTATACAGGACTAAAACAGGAATGCTGAGAAATGTTATTTTAACAGATCTGTCTTCTTCAGTACTTCCCTCTTAGACAATTAACAGCTGTCCCTTTGAAAGAGACAGATTCCGTTACAGCGGAGCAGCCGGGGTGTTTGAGGTGTGGACCCAAAAGCAGACATGGGAGAGAAAAAACACGACGTACAACAAAAAGCAAGCCATTGGGTGTCGGTTGAGCTCAGTGCCATACGGCTGACAGCCGGCCGGCCCGGGTTCGAGTCTGACCCGCGGCCCTTTGCTGCGTGTCTTCCACCTCTCTCTGCCCCCGCTTTCCTGTCCTTTCTTCACTGCCTATATCAAATAAAGCTGAAAAAGGCCCCCCCAAAAAATGTGAACCGTTTATTAAGGCTAATAACAAAAACAGAAAACAAGGCAAGGCGAGCTGGGGGAAAACTAAACTAAAACCTAAACTTTGGTAAACTGAAACTAAACATGAAAAACTATGGCATGGAACTTGAGCGTGAATCTGAACAGGTGCATGCAAATACTATGACTAGAAACATGGACCTGAACAGAAGCATGAAACAATCCTGAGACTTGAAGCAACTTGACACAAGACAAACAGACGACCTGACACTGAACAGGGACTGTTCAGTGGACTTAAATACATAGAAGGGCAATGAGGGAAGAGGAAACATCTGGGGAACCACACCTCACACAAATGAACCTGAACGCCACAGAAGTAGTAAAACTAAACACACTTAACATAGAAACACGAGACTTTGAAAATAAAACAGGAACATGTAGACATTAAACACAAGACAGCCTGGGGAAACAGAACACCAAGAGAGACAAGAGACAGATAAGGGAGACGAAAGCACTGACATAACTAAAAGTAAAACAGGAGCAGACAGACCACACAGAGGACAGAAAAAGACTCATAAATAAGTCAAGGCAAGTCAAATGTATTTATATAGCACATTTAAAACAACTGTTGACCAAGGTGCTGTACAATTAAGATAATCAAAAGAAATAAAAACATAGGAAGACATGATAAAAGTTAAGAAAAAGAATAATAAAATTAGAAGATTTGAGTAAGAAATAAGATAAAGGAGTACAAACTCATTCTGATTTAAAAGCCATGGAATAAAAGTGGGTTTTCAGACGGGTTTTGAAAGTGTAATGTTGGGGAGGTCCTGATGTGAAGGGGCAGTTTGTTCCACAATTTAGGAGCAGTCACAGCAAAGGCCTGGTCTCCTCTGTGCTTTAATCTGGACCTCGGGAGAGCCAGGACCAATTGATCCGCAGACCTCAGTGATCTTGCAGGAGTGTACCAATTTAAAAGATCAGAAAGGTATGAGGGTGCTAACCCGTGCAACGCCTTAAAAACAAATAATAAAATCTTAAAATTAATTTTAAAACTAACTGGCAGCCAGTGTAATAATGCCAGTATGGGAGATATGTGGTCTCACTTGCATGTGGCAGTAAGTAACCATGCTGCAGCGTTTTGGACCAGCTGCAGACAGCTAACTGATGACAGACTAACACCAGAGTAAAGACTATTACAATAGTTGAGGTGAGATGAAATGAAGGCATGGATAGCTCTCTCAAAGTCTCTGAAACAGATAAATGGCTTCACTTTAGCAAGTAGCTGAAGATGAAAGAAACTGGACCTTATTAGAGAATTAATCTGTTTATCAAACAGAGTCAAAAATCACTCCTAGGTTCCTCAGAAATTTATTAAAAAACACTTTGTAAGGGGCCAAAGTCACAGTGACCAAACACAATCACCTCTGTTTTCTGTTCATTTAAGTAAAAAAAATAAAAATAAAAAATAAAAAATTTAAAGCCAACCATGCCTTAACATCCTCCAAACAATCTAGCAAACCCTTCAGAGGACTCGCCGATTTACGTTTCAGTGGCAGGTAAATTTGTGAGTCGTCTGCATAACAAATAATGAGATAGCATGTTTTTTTTGTTGTTTTTTTAAATTGAATCCATAGGGAGCATATAAATTGAAAGGAGAACTGGGCCAAGAATGGACCCCTGGGGGACCCCACAAGAAAGTGAGGTTATTGAGGATGAAGTCTTCTGTTGGACAGTTAAGATTTAAACCATTCCAATGCAGTCCCTTTGATTCCGACACAGTGTTCAAGCTGAGAGATACGGTATCAAAGGCAGCACTGAGGTTCAAATAGTATTAAAATGGCAGAATCTCCCAAGTCAGTAAAATTTAAAAGGTCATTAAAAACTTTTAAAAGAGTAGTTTCAGTGCTGTTGTGCGGTTTAAAACCAGACTGAAATACTTCACTAATGCCATTTTTATCCAGAAAGGTCTGGAGCTGAAGAAGGACAACTTTCTCCAGGACTTTAGAAAGAAAAGGCAATTTAGGAATTGGTCTTTAGTTGGATAAAATTGCTGGATCCAGGTTTTGCTTTTTGAGAATAGGTTCCACCACGGCATGTTTGAAGTCAGCAGGGACACACCCAGACTGAAGACTGCTATTGACAATAGAAAGCAAACTCATACCCAGTGTCAAAAACATCTTTCAGTAAAACGAGATGGAACAATATCCAGACTACAACTTGTGGGTTTCAAGTTGTTGACTACTTCACTCAGTAACGAAAATGACACGGGCTCAAAACGGTCAAAAGCAACCAAAGATGGTGTATGAACAGATGGGTCGGTAGGAGGGATAATATGAGACCATATATATGCAATCCTATTAATGAAGAATTTCATTAAGTTTTCACATGTTGCTTTCGATGCTACATGGGGAGCATGGATTAAGAACTGAATTAATAATGCTAAATAAAATATGAGGTTTGTGACAGTTATTAGACACAATCTCAGAGAAATACTTTGTTTTTGCTGCTCTTATGGACTTCTGATAATTTAACAAAGATTTTCAAGTACATCAAACAATACCGGAAGTCTGTCCTTTTTCTATTTTCACTCAGCTTTTCTACACACCTGTTTGAGTTCTCTGGTATCATTATTCAACCAAGGCTGGGTTTTAGGTTTTAGAACGTTTTAGCTAACACAAGGTTGCTAGCCGGCTGGAATGATCGACCCAGAGGACGAAGATTCTGGTGATCCACTCCACCTCTGCAAAGATGAGGGGACGGATGACGTGAAAGCTGGACACTGAGATGCGGGGCAACAGGTACGATCCATCGGTGAATCGATTCCAGGGATTACCAGAAGATGAACAACTTGTTGTCCAGGGCAAGTTTGTTCAGAAGAGCGCAAGGATTAGTCATCGGTGATGCAGCCATGCAGGTTTTGAATTTTACCAATACACCACCCCGTTTCCCTCACCTTCTGTGGCATTTCATCCTGGAGGGATGGTAGGATGGATCGCGGTGGAGAAACAGTGGTACAGTCTCTAACACAAGTGGAATGCGAAAATCCTCACATCCTGGGGCCAGTTGGGATTGCTCTTCAACAGTGGCTTGGATATTTAGTAGCGATTGGAAGTCATAAACCAGAAGAGCAGACATTTTTGAAGAAAGCAGATGTTAACAAAGCTAGCAAAAACAAAACGGGTAACAGCTGACAGCAAGCCGCACACACACAGGCGCCATAGAACAAACAAACTAGACTAAAACTCAACTAAGACAAACTAACAACAACAAAACTTAACATTACCTCAATATATAATAAGCAATCAAAATACAACATAACTCAAAAATGCTGGGTCACAAACCCAGCCCCCTGACAAACTCAGCAGCAATGATGGCTTACAGCATTGCCGAGAGTAGATCAATAGAGCAGATTTGATGAAAGCATGTGCAAAAACACAGCTATGCTTCAAAAAGAAAAACTTTCTTCTAATGTTTTATAAAAAGCATTGTCACCTCACACACTAAAAAGACAATAAACATGCTATATATAAATTTTGACTGTTGGAACCATTTCACAGATTTTCTTGTTTATATGTTTATACAGTAAGCTGCATAGATGTACTTCGACAACACACAAGTGCATATTTCATCTTCATTAGTAGATTCTGTCATGTGCTGTGTGCAGGCAGGAATGGTGGACCCAATGTGCAGACACTCAGAGGCAAAAACGTGAACTCAAATGTAACAAAACTGAAAATACAAAATAAACTTACGCAGGCAGACAGAACACAGCATAGGATGAGGGAGATCACGACACAGACCAAAGAAAACACAGGGCATAAATACACCGAGGGAGCAATCAGGGAATGGGGGACAGGAGGGAAACACAGCCGGGACAAATCAGGGCTAACAAGACAAGGGAATCAAAACCAGATACATTAACATGAGACACGGACTTTCAAAGTAAAACAGGACAAATAACACAGAGATGCAGACTTGACAAGGGGATACAGCTGACAGGGGAGACAGAGCAACTATGGAACACAGAGACATAAACCATAAGACAGATAACTCTAACAAAGAAAGGAAAATAACAGAAATGATAAATAATATCAAAATAAAAGTTTAATAATTATGTAAAACTGAAAACTCTGGGTCGATGACCCAGGCACTCTAACAGATTTTAGGTAATTTATTGAAAAAAGAAAAAGTAAAACCTGAGATAAGACTTTATTTATAGGGGTGGGTTTTGATTATCGATTTATCGATTAAAATCGATTCTAGCTTGGATAACGTGATATCGATTCATTAAGATCCTGAATCGATTTTTAAATATAAATTTTTTTTGCCAGAAACGCCAGAATCTCAGGTTAAACCTCACAAAATTTCTACAACCACCAAACAGCTAAAACAGTAAATGAGAGCAGGTACACGGATTCTGCACAGAGGTAAACACAAAGCGGACCCGACGCATCAGAATCAGTGAGATTTCGGCTTTCTCACCCGACGGCACGTACATGGGCACGCTGTCGGGGCTGAAAGCCGACAGCTCACAGATTTTGATGCGTCGGCGGGTCAGCGCTTTGTGTTTACGTCTTTTTTGCGCTAGATTCTGAAGCTGCAGTTTTGTCGCTCTCCAAACAATATTGACTGAACCAGCAGCAAAATAAGATCCTAAGCTTCACCTTTCGCTTCTCATAAACATCGTCATGAATTCCCTCTTATTTTTGCTGTTTTGCTTCCACCACGATAAAATCACACTTCATGCACAGCTCCCTCTCTCTCTCAGGAAAAGTTTCCCGTCTAAAAATCTCTGTTTTTTGCATTATTCGCTTGCTTATTACCCACCAGTCTAGCGTTGTTTACAGCGCTGCTGGCCGCTGTTTTGTTTTTGTTTGTTTTTTAACTTACTTCTGACAACAAAGCCTCATTTCTGCTGTTCAATACCGAATAAATTTAAACTTTTTTAAATTATGAAAAAATGGCAAAACTCTTAGCTGTGTCTCTAATCAAACCTCTGTAAGTTTGCTCTGCTTCACTTCAGAAGCATCAGGTAATGTTTATATGCTGATTCATGGTTTTCTTCAGTTTTTGATCTACTGCAGAATATTTTTAAGGTTATCTGCTTTAAAAACCCAGGTCAGGAAAATCTCCTTAATGTTTTTCTGTGTTTTATCCTCAGTTACTTTGACACAAACTCATCTGCTGTGATGCTTACACCTTCGATAAAGTCTCGCAAGTGTCAGCTTTCTTTTTATAGATATAAAAATATGAATATGTCCTGATAAGTGATCAGAATGATAATATTTCTGACTGTCTGAGGCAAAATTTTCCTGATTCAAATCGAATCGAATCGAATCAAATCGAATCGAATCGGGACCTTGCGAATCGGAATCGAATCGATTCTAGAAATCAATGAAGATACCCAGCCCTATTTATTTATAGTCCTATAAATTATCAGCAAGCGTTCATCGAACTCCTCTAAGAATCACACCGTCTAATATCAGGGGCTTTTAACGTGAAAGGTAAAGACAAGAAGGTGTTTTATCTACACACTTTGCACAAAGATTATGTGTTCACCATTAAATTATATAATTTCATTTCCAGTGAAGCATTTCCGCCAATTCATCTTCAGCAGAGCATGTGTGCCAAATTTCAGTTGGCAGCAAATGTCCCTCAAAGAAAAGTCAAACAATCACAAGCATGATTTAGCTTGAGAGATTTTATGAGAAGACAATAGATTAGGGCTGTCAGCGTTAACACGTTAATGCGGCGTTATCGCGGTCATCACAATTAACGCAATTAAAATTTTTAATTACATTTTTAAATTTTTAATGCGTCTAAGCTGCATTAACGCATTAATGCAGAGTAACCCCTTACACGGGCCAGCCCGTTTTAACACGTTAACGCGGATCAGTCCATGTTAACGTGTTAACGTGTTAACGCTGACAGCACTACAATAGATACAATATCTGTATCTATTGTATCAGTTTACTGGTGCTCTGGGTCAGCACAGCATTCTTGACCACTTTCAGTCGGGTTTTCGTAGATCTCATTCAACTGAGACAGCTCTTCTGAGAGTATCAAAGGACACATTGATGCAGAGGGACAAGGGTAACAGTGCTGTGCTGCTCATGTTGGAGCTTACCTCAGCTTTTGATACAGTTGACCATCACATTCTGCGCCACAGCCTAACGGGCTGGATTGGTGTTTAAGGATCTGCCTTGGAGTGACATCACAGCTCTAGTACAATCATCTTCTTGACCAACTTCTCTGAGCCAATCAGCCACCGTTCTGCGTACTTTGATCTCAGTGCCCTTGTGTTTTTCTGCCTTTCTGACTCTCATTCACTCAGCCCACCTCCTTCCCCATCTCTCACTTCATGCTATTCACTTAGAGCTCCATCCAAGCCTCCACCTTCACCACCAAAAGCATCTAGACTACCTCCTGTCAAAAACAGCTTAATTGAGTTAATGTTCAATTCTTCCAAATGATGTCTCCTTATTGACATGTTGACATGTCATTAAATAGAGTTAATGCTGTTATACTACAGTACTATTTCTTTAACTTTACAGCTGATAAACTTCTCTCTGATGCTGATGCCTTTACTGTCATCACATGACAGTTGAAGAATAGAGAATAGACAGAAAACTACAGCTTCATTCACTTGTGTGGGTTCATATTTGGGACCTGAATTACCTGTTTGAGGGGGACTGTGGGATTCAAATAAAACCTCTGGATATTTTGACCAATTTCCCAGTACGACTGCTGGCTTGGAGTCAACAGTACTACTCTGGAGTTCATGTGAGTAATGATGAGTAACACCGGCAACTGGCTAACCATGCAGGCAGAGTCTTTATACAGTCAGTGTTTGGTAGAGGTAAGTGAGCAATATTTAAACAGTATGAACATTTTTTTCTGAATTTGGCCCTAATACTCCTTCCCTGGTAGTAAACACAAACTATTCAGTGTCATGGAAGTTTTAAAATAAACTGCAAACACTTGGTGAGCATCTTTTGAAGTGGGTTTAGTAAGATATTGCAATATGGAGAAACACGCTCCGGTCAAACACCGGAGTTGTTTCGGAAGATGGGTGCGGTTCGCTCAAGTTGTCAGGGGCTGGGTCTGTGATCCAGCAGTTTTGAGTTTGTTTTGTATTTTTCTTTCCTTATATTGTTGGAAATATCTTAAGTTCTTGTGTTGCCACTATTAGGATATACTTGAGTTTCATTCTAGTTATACTTCTTCTATAACTCCTGATTAATAAGTCGTTTCTTGTCTTCTGTGTCAATATGTCATGTGTTTTTTGTCTGTGTGCTTCATGTTGTTAAGTTTGTGTGCCATGTCTAAGTCTCTCATTGTTTCTTGTTTTATTTTGGAGAGGTCTGGTGTCCCATGTTTATTGTGTTTAGTTTCAGGTCCCCTGTGGCGTCATTATGTTCACTCTAATCAGCTGTTTCTCCAGGTGTTTCCACTTCCCTCATTACCCTTCTGTGTATTTAAGTGCTCTGTCTTCCTTTGTTCAGGTTAAGGTCGTCTGTTGTATTTTGTGCCATGTCTACATGTTCCAGGTATCTTTGTATCCACGCCAAGTTTTATGTTTAGGGTTTTTCATGTTTATCTTTAGATTTCCCAGTTTAGGATTTTGTTCATTCTCATCTTTGTTTGCCTTGTGCATTTCTTTGTATTTCTCCATCAGCCATATTAAACCGCTCGCTTTTGTTAATTCAAGTTTGGTTCCATGTTCCTTTGTGTCCGCTTTGGGTCCACTATTCACAATACATACAGTCTGCTTCTGCATACTGTGACACATGTCTTATATACCTTGACCAAACTCACAGACAAAACAAATTCCTCAACACCTCACGTGAGTCTATACCTTTAGTTCAACTCAGCCTTGAAAACTTTCCCCCTCACATGGGAACTACAACTTTACGCCTGGATGTTTGGTCTGGCTTACTCACACAACGGCCCCACTGTGTGTGTGTGGAAACGTAAGACACAGATGCTATTCTACATACATATAACTGAATGAGAAAGTGATATTACTTTTACTAACGTGATCAATACACAATCAATACATAAGAAAAGAAATTTGCCAGCACATCAGTTAGAAAGAAAAAAAAAGTACATTCATCTTGTCGGCAAAAAGCGCTGACACTGTCCTTTAGGCTTTAAACATATTACTTCCTTTTAGTAAGGAATGGGTGGTTCTGCAGATGTGGGGTGAAAGTGTTTCATCATATGCAAAGTAAACAATGAGTTACAAGTGGGCGTAGAAGAGTTGCAATAAAAAAAAAAGTTAAAGGGAATTTTACAAAAATGCATACAAAACAGTAAAATTTGGAGAAGTGGTTTCCAAAGTGCAGTGATCATCCGGTCTGTGTGCTTCTCTGGCTTGTTCTGTTGTTGGTCTATCAGTGAAGTTCTAACATAAAAAGAGCAGAAGGGAAGCAGAATGTTAAAAACTATAAAAAGTGTCCACTGCAGCCACTTTCTACGCTTTTCATGCTGTATTTCCTGAGCTTTCATGTGGTTTTTTTACACTTCTCCCATTCCTGGTGAATATTCGACGGATGCACAGCATCATCCAAGAATAGTACAGCTGGGATTTTGGAGCACTGCACAGAAGTATGATTATGGATACTGTCAAAAACAGACACAGTGGTGGCTCCACCAGCATCAAACTCCACTCTTTCAAACAATAAAACAACAGCAAAAAATGATGATGGTGAACTGACAAAGTCTCTTGTAAGATAAGATAAGATAACCTTTATTAGTCCCACGCGTGGGAAATTTGTTGTAGACTGGAAAGATCAAAGCTGGTGTTCCTGATTAACTAATGTTTAATTGGGTGAGGTGAAACCCAGTATGTTAGATCTTCACTGATAGAACAACAACAGAACGAGTGAGAGAAGCACACAGATTGGTTGATCCACGCAGGTTTGACACTGCCTCCATCTGACAACAGCCGCTCACTGCAGGTAAACAGGCTGTCTGAAGTGACCCATGAGAAGACAATGCATAATCAGAATTTCCTTTTATCCTGTTAGCTGTTGAGTTCACTAGGTTATCTGCACTGACTCCATCGTGTGGCACAAATCAGTGTGACTGGAGCCAGGCCATTTTTCAGTAAACTGGATTTCTCTGCTACACAACACAGAGGTATCCTGAGTCTAACATCATAAAAGTCTTAGTTCCCATTATGTGGATTGTGTCAGTTCATTTTGGTTGTAAGGTATTTTACTTTAGAAAGAGTTGCTCTCACATCATCTTACTTTACTGTGGCCTGCAAGTAACAGCAGCAAGTCCTGTTTTAATAATATGCACCAACAATGAAGAGAATACCAAATGCTGGAAAACCTGAAACCACTTTTCCACATTTTACTATTTTGTACGGATTTTTATAAAAATTCCCTTTAACTTTGTTTTCTGTGGTAACTTTTCCAGGCCCTCTAGTAACTCATCGTTTACTTTGCATATGATGAAACACTTTCACCACACATCTGCAGAACCACCCATTCATCACTAAAAGGAAGTAATATTTTTGAACTAACGCCTAAAAGACAGTGTCACTGTTTTCTGCTTACTTTTTTTCCTTCTAACTGAATAGCTTGTGTTTATTATCTACAAAGGACTATTAGGGCCACATTAAGAAAAAAATATTGTTGCTCATTTTGAGATTAAAGTTGAAAATGTGGAGATTACAGTTGTTTCAAGACAAATTGCCATGGTTGCTGTACCCTTTGAGTCTGAAATTGTACTTCAGAATTGGTTTTAGTAACAAGGAGGGAAATGACTTCTCTTTTAGCAAATACACGTGTTGTATAAGGATAAGGATAGTATAAGGATGTTGAAAAGATGCAGAAAGCTGCATCTGATCAGACGAGTGGATTTGTACAAGATGAAATGTCTGGTAATGAACGGATGTAAGGTTATCGATGGTTACACTCTTGTGCAATAAAGGGGATGCATGTTGTGTCACAAGACAGCTGATCAATTAACTTCACTAACTCATCTACAAAAGGCATTTTGTGGAGGGCACAGTAAAAGTGTCTTGAATATGCACATATCGACTGTATTCTCAAAATGATCAATAATAAAAAAAATCTTAATGTGGCTTTAATGCTGCATCGTAATTATCTTTCTCCTAAAAGCTACGAGACTTTAGGAGGATTTATTTCTACATAGTGAAACAGGCATTTAAAAGTGAAGAGATTTCATTTTGTTCTCAGACATAACTAAATCTCTGTCTTTTAGCTAAAACTGATCATGAGTCGTCCTATCAGTGCACATGAATATATGTTAATTCATATTGTATTGTCTGTACAATACTCACCTGCATTTCACTTTCTCCTTTTCAGCTAATGGAAAATCGCTTACCTCTGTCAAACACTGACTTTATAAAGACTCCACCTGCATGGTTAGCTGGGTGACTGCAGCAGGGACATCAGAATCAGAATCAGAATCAGAATCAGAATCGCATTTATTGGCCATGTATATGCACAGACACATACAAGGAATTTGGTTCCGGTAGATGGTGACTCTCAAGCACAGCATTGTATATCTCAACAATGTAAGCAGCACAATTCACCCACACACACACGCGCGTGTGGATATATACAGCTACACATGCATACACATACATACACAAACCTACAGAAGCTGTGTAAACCAACCATAAATAACCAATCTAAATCTTATATACATAAAATACAGGATGACAGGAATGAAATGAAGTGAAATGAGTACCACAGAATGTACATAAGGTGCAGTTGCAGTCTGGCAGTGGGAGCAGTGTGACAGTTCAACTGTCACACTGCGGGAGGGGAAAAGAAACTCCCGCAGAAACTGTTCCTGTGTCGGGTGGTCCTGGTCTGCAGGCTTCTATACCGTCTGCCAGAGGGCAGCAGGTCAAAAAGTCTGTGTCCAGGGTGTGAGGGGCCTGTGATGATTTTCCC
>VUQG01042392.1:5526-21800 GCA_015106755.1 Etia nguti
CGCTTTTATTTTCTGACTCGGTAGTGGATCTGTAGAGAGTTTTGAGGCCCGCAGACGGTGAGTAAACCAGGTGTCTGTCACATGCCCGCCTTTCACAGCAGCTTTAATTAGCAAGCCGGGATTGTGTGGTTAAAACAGACCAGATATTCTGGAAGGTGATGCTAGAACAGACATTTTGTGGTCTGTAACATGTTAACTAAGCTAGTACAACTCTTTTCTCTGTGTAGTCTGTTTGGGTTTCACTGCTAGCTAGTCCTCTGACACTAACCAGCGCGCGGGCTTTGAGCTGGCCCCACATGACCCGAGTTTAAATGTGCCCAAAGACTATTTATTGCTGCAAGAAATACATAAGATTGCCCATGAATTCACACTATACATAATAATAAACTATAAAGCTGCTGACAGAGGAGAAACAAAGCTCCACCTCAAAAATCTCTGTTTTAATGTGTGAAAATTTCAAACTTATAAACTCAAAAAGTGTGTTTTTGTCCACAATATCGAAGCATTTATTGTGCTAATTTCCAGGCCAGCAGGGATATTTGCTCCACACTCCAAACACATGTCATCTTCCGTTTCCACTCCTCTCTGCTCCTCTGTTGAAGTGGATGGGGAAAAGTGGTGCTACCAAAAACCAGGGTTTGAAACCCTCCTCCTCACTGAGCTGCAGAGACAGCAACAGTGCAACCAGTTCTGTGACACTCTGCTTAAGGCAGAAGGTATGAGACACAGATACACAAAAAACCCAAAACAAAATTTTGCATGTGTTAGTTTTGCTTTTAAAGTTTTTGTTTTTGCCACTGTCATTTCTCCCTGTCTTGCAGGGGTGTCTATACCTGCACACAGCTGTATTCTGTCAGCTATCAGCCCCCACATCTCCTCCGCTCTGTCCTCAACACCGACTCCTGCTGCGGGCCAGAGTCGCCTCTTGGAGTTTCGGGCTCTGGGTGACTGCACCTTGCTCCACTTGGTCAGGCTGCTGTACTCCGGAGAGATGGCTGGGGAGGGCGAGAGGGAGAAGCAACAGGCTATTTCTGCTGCGGCCAAGCTGGGCATCCACGGGCTGGTGGAGGTGACGAAAAGCGAGTGTAAAAGCAGGGATGGGGTCGGGCAGTGCACCGAGATAGGAGTGCAGACGGAGCCTCTGATGTCTGAGAGTGAGGGGAGACCGGGCAGGTGGAGGAGAGAGGTGAGGGATGGGAGCACTCTTCTGTGGAAAGAGATGATGTCAGATGGCGGGAAGGACGCGTGTACTCAAACAGACGAGCTGCAGATAAACACAGCCTCACCTGCTCACCCAGCAGTATCGTTTGAGACCATCGATATGAGTGCTCTCCAGAGTATACAGCACACAGACCCCCTTCTTGTTCCCCCTCAGATTGTCCCTGTGTCTGTCGTCTACCCTCCAAATGAACTAACACCTCAGCTGTCCTCTGCTCCCTTAGGTTCTATACCTGAAGCTGAAAGCACATCTGTTGCTGTCGTGACCCAGCCGTACACATCTGTCCCCCTATCCTTCCCTCATTTTATGAGCCAGACAACCATCTGTAATGCCGACCCCCAGAGCGGGTGGGCTGACCAAGATGTCACAGTGGCTGAAGAATGGGAGGAAGATCACTTTAAACAGTTTCAAGGCAACATCCCAGGATTCATCAGCTACTTCCTGAACCCTGACAATGAGGAGGAGTCCCGCAGGGGGAGAGCAGGCCGCAGGCGAAGGTCTGGGGTTGGAGGTGCCAGGAGAGCCCAGACTGGCGAGGAGAAGCCCAGGAGACCACGAGCAGGAGGGAGAGGACGTGGTCGGGGAGGGTTAACTCAAATGGTACAGGAGGTGGGGGTCGGCAGGCAGCAGAAGTTGTTCTTGCTCAGGTGGGGCATGAGGACGTCGAGGACGGGTCAGGGAGGCGGAGCTGCTGGGAGGAAGTTGTGCCTGCAGACCAGAGAGGTTGTGAAAAGGGGCGCACGCTGTGAGAGGAGAAGAGGGTGTGGCAAAGCGTGGGCATTAAGCCAAGCTGGAGATGTGCTGCGTTCTGGTGAGGTTGGAGGAAGCACCACTCAGCGTGGAAGGAAAAATACAGGGCAACAGTTTGAACAGGTGAGCGATCAGTGCGCCGTTTGTGGCATCTATAAAGCCTCAAAAGCTGTAATTAAATATTAAATAAAAACAGGGTCTGGGAGCTCAAAACTAAACCTTTAAGGGTTTTTACACCCAAAAATGAGGATTCAGATTTAAAACAGGATATTACATTTGTTGCTTCTTTCAAACATCATGACTTTTATCCTTGTTTGCAGGGCAGTCTTCCTGTGGGGAGGCCACGAAGGTCCAGAGCCAAAACAGCAACATCGGCTTCTTTTTTTCCCCCACCTATGCACTTTACCAATCCCCATACTCTATCTACCTCCAGCTACTCCATCCAGGCTTCTCCATCTCCCCACCTGCCATCGCCTGCAGCACCCTATGCGTCTCCAGCATCCTGCCTTCCTGTCCCAGCCCCACCACCTCACGAGGACCAGCCTGACCAGATCGATCGTCTTCTGGAGGAAGTGATGATGGGGCTCTACATTTTACCAAACAACAACGGCAGCTCTTCACGTGCTCAGCATCCCCTTCCAGCAGGTAGCAACACTGGTGCCTCTGCCTCTTCTGAGATTACCTCATCCCAAAACAAACCACAGGGCCCAACTTCTGAGCTCCGTGAATCCACTGAGGTTGCTGCTGTTGCAGGAGCAGCTGGTTTCTCCAGTTCTACAAATGGTGTGGTGCCAGTTCTGGAGGAGCCGTGCGAGGGAGAGCTGGGTGACATGCTGGACCACTTCCTCCAGTCGTTCGACCAACACATTGAAAGCTGTCGTGCAAGAGAGGAGGTGGAGACAAGTGGTGTGAGCTCCACAGAGACCTGCCAACCTCAAACTCTCATGAGCACTTACAAAAAACACAAAGATCACACTACAACCCCCTACATGCCTCAACTACAAAAGAGCACCCACAGAATTGAGAGCTCTCAAACACCTGAGCTGCACTGTGATGAAAATGAGTCTCAGGGGAGCCGCTCACAGTCACGCAAGGCCCAGGCTGGCCGCACCGTTTCCCCCAAACACACAGAGGAAACCAGACAGACTTCAAGACGACAGAACAAAAGAAGACAAAAGCCTTATCTGTTCTCACTAGAGAAGAAGAGGGTGGAGGTGAGGAAGCCAGGGTCCAGAAAAGGGAAGCAGCTACAGCAGATTCCTGTGGTGAAACTGGAGAGGAGAGGCCTGCTGCCGGCCAAAGTGGCAACGCCGGGACACATCTGTCAGAATCTGGAAGGCAAGGTGGGAAATATTTCAAATAACTACCTGGCAGATCGTTTGATTTTACCATGTGGCACCAGGTGAGTAAGTAAATATGGGTCAGTGATCCTCCTGATTCAAAAGTAAATATAGTTGTTAATCATCTGCATAGAAATGTGCTGGGGAGTAATTTGACCTAGTTGGAGCATAATAAAGAAAAAAAATAGGTCCCTTGATAGATCCCTGTGGAACTCCAAATGTCAAAGCTGCTGATGCAGAGGAGTATTTTCCAGTGTAAACCAAACACATCCTAAATTTAATACAAGATTCAACCAGTTAAGACCCAAAGCCTCAACTCCTGCACGATGCTTTGCTTGTTTAAGAATGGCTGTACTGCTGCGTGCTTAAAAAACACAGAACCTGTAGCAGAAGCTAGGTTTCCTATTTAAGCTAGGTTTGCATTTATAGTGAACTAGTAGGTTTAAACTTTAATTGTCTTATTATTTGGACATAGACCTTAAAAAAGCTGTAAAAATACCCACATGTTTTCTACCAGATACAACCTCAGCCACATTTCTGCCTGAAGTGTTACATATGAAAGTTGCCCCGTGTAGTCCAGTTAGCCTGTTCTTTTTAACTAATGATGAGCAATGTTTGAAAATTTTCTGTTCATCTTTTGAACAAGACGCCGGCACGCCTATGACTTCTTTAACATCATATCGATCTAGTGAAACTGTAAAAGTTCGGTCAGTTTTTCAGTATTAATTGAGCTCAAAGTTATCACCCAAACAGTTTTCCACAGGTAATCTATCTCTTAGTTAAAAATCAAATATTAATCTTGAATAGAGGCTATTAATGGAGTGCTTCACTGCTAATGAAAGTATCACCAGGACTTATCTTACCCGTGAGAATCTACTTGGAAACCACACCCCCCAAGTTTTCTGTTAAACACACGGGATACTTCCTCTCAGCAAAACATGATAAAATCTTTATATTGAGATCAGTCAAACCATTAATTCTGTATGTACTGTATGTTTGTACATAATTTATGTGCATGTTTTTTTCAGGGTCCTGAAGAAACAAAAAACATATCATCTACAGAGAAAAATCCTCATGGCGGCTTCTTGAAGATCTACCCGACCAGGAGCCGGTTTAGGGAACTACAAATCCCGGTGAGAATGAGGCTTTTTTTTTCTTTTTTTAACTAGATTAAAGAGCTCATCTGTCTTCAGAATTTAAAGGAATCGGCGCAGTAAGTCAGTGAAGGTCTATGGATGAACCATCAACTGATCAACTTATCCAGAGCGTGTGAGACTCTGTGATTTGATCTGTGATCTGCATCCCAAAGACTGCTACTTTGAGCCAGTTTGTGACAGCTGCTACCGTTTGAATGCTGACAGATATTTAAAGTTACCAGACTGTGATTTTTTTTCCACTCAGCCATAAAAGGCTCAGTGGTGCATCTACTAAAAGTCTTGGACGAGTACGAATTTCGTGACCTCGACCTCACGGTCAAGGTCATAGGTCAAGTTTTCTTAAAGTCTTGTGAATGCAGTTGGTTAAGAAGGAAAGATTTATACCATAGGTTGCATCTAATAGGAGGCTGAGGGGTAGCACTGCTTTCAGTATTTTTCATGTTTAGACTATTGTTTTGTACTTTTATAGTTTAATAAGGTGAATGCTTTACCCTTCCTTGAGGAGTCAATTACAGCCAAACCAGCAGCAGTTCAACCAGGGAGGAGGTGTAGGGGCAGACCCAGGAAAAATGACCCTCTCAGTTCATCTAACAGAGAGTGTACAAAACCACCCATTCTGGCACAGCCTGCAGATTTCTGTGTTGCGGATGAACAACTTGAGAAAAACCAGGAGAGACATGAGGAGGAGTTGGCGGTACAGCCACATGAAGAGGTGGAGGGGCCTACGAGGAGGGGACAGAAGAGGGGAGCAGAGTCAGACGAGGATACGAGTGATAACGCCACCGTGGCCAAGAGGGTTTGCTTTGAGACACCGACACAGCCACCCACCTCTGAACCTGCAGACTTTACCTCTGAACTAGGAGCCACAAATCCCGAGGAGACGATCGATGTAGAGACTGTTTCTCTGACCGGAGACTGTTTACAAGAAGAAAAAGAAAATCTCCTGTGGAGTGAACTCAGACTAGCTGAGGGAAGTCTGACAGATGAGGAAGTGCAGAGCAGCGCTGATGAGATCATCGATGTGGATGGAGACGACGAAAACTTTGAGATAAAAGAAGAGATTCACTGCCAGAGCAGAACAGCGCCGGCTGTGTTTGCTGACCCGCAGCCTTCTGTTTCACCGTCACAGTCTGCAAATGGAAGCTGGGACGTTGTCGAAGATGAGGTCATCGATGTGATTGGAGGCTCCAGTCCCGTCCCTGAACCGGTGACCATCACGTGGACAGAGTCTTCAGAAGGCGAGGAAGAAGAAGGAGGAGAGCGGTACATTGATGTAGTTGGAGAACACAAAGACAGCACTTCATCAGTGATCTTCACCGCTGTGATTAATGACCTCGTCGAGAGAAACGTTCAGACTGAGGTGCACTTTCATTAACACCTCTCATGCCCCCTTCTTTTCTGTTCATGTGATTTCTTAAATTGTTTCGTTTAGCTGTGTCTATTTCAGGGCTGGTGACAAACCGTCAACGTAGATGTTCATAAATGTTTGTCTTCTCTCTGTATTCTGCTCACATCCACGTGCAGACATGCTGACAATCACACGAGGGATGTTTGTTTTGCTATCTCACCGACGTTTAGGATAAACTGAGCAATACGTGTCATTTGTTTCGAGCAGTGAGGAAAGACCTGCATCCTAATGCATAACACTGTGAGCTTAATCAGAACAAAAGTACGTGTGTTTGTGTGAAGATATTTCGTTTCAAGCTCTTCAGCTGAGTATATAGAGACGGCTGGGATTGTTCATATTTGAAGAATTTTATGTAGTGTTACAAGTTTAATGTTACTCATTTGTAACTGTTAAGCAAAGTTTTTTTTTTAACTGAAGTGTTGGAAATACATTTAAAAAATCAGGTTTTTGTATGTAAAAGAAATGAAGCGTGTTTTATTAGTTGTACATATGACAGTAACCGTGCATTACGCCTTAATCATGCTTCAGCTGAAAATCTGCATCGCAACTTAATCTTCCACGGCAATCAGAGTCGACCCGACCTGTAGTTGCATTTCTCCAGAGCTGCGCGTCAGGTTACGTAAGTTACAACGTAAATTTCCCGCTGAAGCATAACTCAGGTTTTAGTTGTAAATATGATTGGTCATATATATACATGTATGTCAGCTTCTGTTCTGCCAAAAATTTCCAGAAAACTTTCAGCATTCCTTGTTTTTATGTCTGCTTTCCTTTGCTAATGTTCCCCGTGGCACTTTTGGTTCCAGGATCTGTTTCCTGTAATAAAGATTTTTCTGTGATGCTTGTGACCTTATTAGTGCAGGTGGATCTGAAACAACAAACAACAACAAAAGCCTCAAAACTCCAATGCTTTTTTTTTTTTTTGTTAGCTTCCAATCAGCTAGACTTTCTTTCTAATTTATTTTACGTGCTCTTGAGCAACAGTTCTTCAGTCTTTCTGACGGTCATTCAAGGTTTTTCTTTGGACACTTCTCTCCACTTGCCTCTGCTGCGTGTCCCTTTAATTAGTCTGGCAGAAAGACTTATAAATGCAGCACAGTGTGAGTAGCATAAGAAACTTCAAGGACAACTCCTGTAGCATGTTTTTGTGTCCTATCAAGGTATATGTTATATTTGAACATGATTACTGCTGAGAGAAACTTCAGCCCTGCAGGTGATGTGTTTCATACTAGAAGAGAAGGAAGGGAAGGAAGTGGGCAGCCCACTTTATTCACATATTTTTTTTTCTTTTTGGCTCAAATTAAATTACATACAGACTTTGAAATAATGAAAAAAAAAAGAATACATGAAGTGAAAATGAGTTTATTAGTTATCAACCTGTGGACCAACCTCCTACACACAACTGCAACAAAACACATCTGAGCTGCACCATATCACAGTCTGCTGCACTCAGTAAGGTGGAGTGCAGCCTGGGAGATTTTCCTGGACATGGCACCATGTTGGAGCTTTGTCTCCCTTTGGTTTGAACTCCTACGCTCATCGCCGAGCTCAGGCGGGAGTACAGCGCAGGTGTGTGCTTGTGTGCGGGTGTGTAGCGACCTCTAAACCAAAGTAAAAAGACACGGTGTGCGTGTCAGTTATGTCGGCGTTATGTGTATGCATGTGGAGCGTGTGTTTCCCTGTGCTTTTAACAGTGCGATATTGTCTCTTATCACACTCTGGCTGTAAATCAGTAGTAGTGGTGATGTCGGGTTGGGGCGGCTGTCGCGTCTCAAGTCAAAATGAAGGAAAGGATTGAAGAGAGGAAGATAAAGAGGAGGGGGTTATGGGTAAAAGGAGGCGGGAGGTGAGGGGAGCTGCTGTCCGTGGGCTGTGGCCTCAGTCTCAGCCTGTCCTCCTCTCAGTGCTGGATGCGCCTGATGGACTGGATCTGGGGGGTCTGACAGTGGGAGCCCCAGTTCCTCCAGTGCTGGTAGTCTCCACTGTGTCTCTCACACTCCATGATGTACTGCTGGCCTCTGTAGCCAGGGTACTGGTAGCAGACAAAGCTGCGGGACAGATGGAGAGGGCAGCAGAGTCAGTTTTTAGTAGCTGCTGTCAGAATTAGGATTTAGTAATGGGAATAATACGTGCTGATGATGGATTTTAGTGATTTAAAGTGTACTTTTTTAAAGGCGGATGATGTTTAATAGTCACAAAATAGGGACTGCGAGGAATATTTGGTTAGGTGTACCATCCCCATGTTTGTTTTTAGGGTGAAACTTACGCGCCACACTGCACATGCATGGAGCCGACTTCAGGCATCATCCAGCCCATGGCCTGCAGGGAGGGGTAGTCATCACAGATCTCCACGCTGCGGCCCAAGAAGTTCTCCTTCTCAAAAATGATCATGCGACTGCTCTGGTGGGACTGAACAGGACAGAGAGATCCAAGAGTTAGGTTTGGGATTTCAGGGTTCAAAAGGAGGATGTGGTTGGACCCTGAGAGAGTCGGGGTGTACTCACGGCGCAGTAGATGGGGCGCAGAGACATGAGGCGCTCCACGTGGTAGGAGAGGGAGCCGCTGTAAGCGTCCCAGTGGGGGTACTCTCCTCTCTCCAGGATGAACTGCTGGCCCTGGAAGTCATGGTGCTCGAAACCCACCCAGCTTCACAGAAGAGACACAGAGAGCCTGGTTTACATGACGTTCCCCTTAAGATTTGGTCTGTAATCTAAGTTTTTGTACCTCCGATAAAATCTCGACTCTTCTTTTTGTCTCCAAAGTGAGATTTACAGTAAGGAAACAACTTTTTTTTCAACTGCAGGTGAGCTACAGTTTAAAAAAATACGCATCTTTGTATTTTCTTTAGTGTTTGGGAAGATGTGATCAAAAGAGGATTATGCCTATATATATTTATTTAACTTTGTGCCAGTCCACTGAGTTTTCTTTTCATCTATTTGTTATTAGTAACAAAGTTTTTGAGACTTACGCTCCGCTCTCCACCCTGATGGAGCGGATGTTGTCCAGTCCGCACTCCTGGATGTTGCAGCACTCGGAGGTGAACTCCAGGCACTTACCCTGGAAGTGCTCCTGCTCAAACACGGTCACCTGTGGAGACAGATCAAAGTGGGTAGGAGTTTAGATACTGCTGCTACAAAGGCTCTAATAAAACATTTCATATCCACCTTCTCACGAGCATTTGTTTACCTTAAAGAAAGGAGCCATGCCCATTCCTGAGGTAACCAGTGGCTGGATCATTGGGGACCTTGTAGTTCTGTACATCTTTACTCCTGGATGTGTGGATGTAAAGTAAAGAACAAGAAGGTTTTGGTGAAACAGTGTCAGAGATAGTAATAATTAACAAATAATCATTTAAACACAGACTTATTCCATCAGTGATTCAGTAACTTCAAACTCTTAACTATTTAGCTCCTCAGACAAAAACACACTGGTGTTCGCGCTCACTGCAACTCCACCTCAAACTCCACCTTCTGAATCGTATATGCTGCACAGCTACAACATTTGAAGGGTGATCTGGCCATGAACAGTTAATTCACACTTTTAAAGCAAAGATTTTTTTTTTTTTTTTAACAATCTGACTGACAGCAACAGAAGTGTTTCACAGGTGTCACAAAGTGCTTTTGGATTTCTCTTTCTGTGTGAAAGCACCACCTGTCTGTCGGACCCTGAGCTGAGCTGAAAGCAGAGATGCAGGCTTACCTAGAATGGCACTTTATTGGAAGAGCTCGGGAATGGTACGCGCCTACCGCCTGCCTCGCGTAGAGCTTTGAGAGAACCTGGCGCTTCAGTTTTATATCGACGGTCGGGGAGCGCGCCTACTTCTGCGCGTTCGCGCGTACGCCTCGGACCATGCAAGCTCTCCGTTTTGACATAGTAACCATGCGCGCTCCCCCCCGGAGCTGGTGTGTGGCCTCTGGACGCTGTTGTCCCCCTCCAGCGTCTAGCTCAGCAGATCCTAAAGTGCTGCCGAGGCTCGGAAACAAAAGGCTCTCCGGTATGTTCGGACCCCGGTCAGCAGTCCAGCGCGTGCCCCGCGCACAAAGGGTCGGGATCGGGGCGGAAAATGTGGGGATTAACGGCCCGACAGAGAGCCACGCATAAAGTTTTAACTGGGTCGGTGTGAACGAGTGTACAGAAATGGAAGGGGAAAAGGTTTAAGTTTCCTCTTGTTTAATTAGTGGCATCTAATTGTCAAAAGAAGCTGCTTGACCCTAATTTTCAGGAAGTTTGGCCTAAATTACCAGTCAGACAGACCAGTAAAACACAGCGTAACTGGTACCTTCCAGTTACGTCCCAGTTTAAACACCTATTCATTCAAAGTCAGGTTAGATTGTGCAGCCTGTTGTTATGTTTCCAGTTGTTGTCTGTGGGACATGAAAAGGTTGTATATATCAGACAGTAATGAGCCTTTAAAAAAAACAAAAAACAACCCTAAATACACATCTGACACTTTATTTAAAGGGCTGCTGTGTTTTATAGTTTTCAGTCAGGGTTATAAAAGCTTACACATTTTTACTCTTAATATATTCTGTTCCTACAGTCTGGGGAACTTGGTTTTATTTTAATCCATGCATTCAGGGGGAGACAGAAGACTAAACTGTCTGAAATATAAACCTGACTACTTTTTAATTGGCCAGTCTGTGCTCCAGCTGGTATCTGTCCTCCTCTGCCTCTGCCCATCCCCATCACCCTCGGTCCGTCCCTCTCTGATGATGTGGGGTTTCTTTTGTCTCTTGTCTCTGACCTCAGCGAGTTTGTTTCTCTTCCCATAATCCCTCTCCTATGTGCGCCAGCGTATAAAAGCGAGGGGCGCACTCCGAGCCACACACACTCTGAGTGAGGCTTGGCACAGGCATCGCACACACAGGTAAGGTACATGCTCACACGCCAGCAGGAGGTCCAGCGGAAAGGGCATAGATTAGCTTTCCTTTACCTTTATTTAATCCTTTTGAGTTCCTCAACAATCTCGTGGCAGTACGAAAGGCTACACTTGTCAACGAATAAACACTCTCTCACTATTTCCCCCCTCTCTCTTTCCACTCAGTAATCATGTCCAGTGGAGATAAATCCAAGACTTCCTCCCAGACTGACGGAAAGGCTGCCCAGAGCAAGAAGTCTGAGATGGGAATGATGGCCTACAAGGTGGGTGGTTCTCTCCTGTTTCAGATACAGATATTAGCAGCTACACTGAAAAAATTCACATCGCAGAACCTTACTGATGCTGTTCTAACTTATTTCTTTCCTCCAGATGTACGTGTTCGACCAGGAGAACTTCCAGGGTCGCATGATCGAAATCAGCAATGAGTGCATGAATGTGTGTGAGATGGGCATGGACCGCGTGCGCTCCCTGCGTGTTGAATGTGGACCGTAAGTGTCAAATGAAATACACTTGTGTTTGTGCATCTAAGATTGAGATTGAATGCTTCATGACGCTTTCTCATCCGCAGCTTCGTGGGCTTCGAGCAGATGAACTTCTGCGGTGAGATGTACATCCTGGAGAAGGGAGAGTATCCCCGCTGGGACTCCTGGAGCAACTGCCAGAAGAATGACTACCTGCTGTCCTTCAGGCCTGTCAGAATGGTAAAAATCTTCTTCTATCTCTTTCAAACTTCACTTTTTTTCCTCTTTAGACTCCAGTGTAAATAAAATCTCTATCTCCCTCTATTTTCCCCTCTGCCAGGACCCCGAGAAGCACAAGATCTGCCTGTATGAGGTTGGAGAGTTCAAGGGCCGCAAGATGGAGATCATGGACGATGACGTCCCCAGCCTGTTCTCCTATGGCTTCACCGACAGAGTGGGCAGCATCATTGTCAGCTGTGGAACGTGAGTGTCAAGCATCAGAGGAGCTTAAACACCAAATTTAAAAGACATAAAAAACAAATAAATCAACGTGTTTCATCTTTTTTCCCCAGCTTTGTGGGATACCAGTTCCCTGGATACCGTGGCAGCCAGTACCTGCTGGAGAAGGGCGAATACAGGCACTTCAATGAATATGGCGCCCGCCATCCTCAGTTCCAGTCTGTGAGGCGTATCCGTGACATGCAGTGGCACCAACAGGGTTGCTACACCATGGCCAGCAAGTGAGGCTCAGGGAAGGAGAGAAAGAGAAAGAGCGGAGGTGAGGGAGAGGGGCGGAGGAAGCGGGAAAGGGGGAGAGACGTCTGAGGCCTTTACCTTAATGCCTTAAAAAGGTCTTTGATCTAACGCAGTGAGGGGAAGGGTGAGGATCTGTGTCTGCCCCTGACTGGAGACAACACCTCAGTGGAAGGGCCAGCTGGACCACAAAACCATCAGACCACCCTCCATTCCTCTCTGTTTCTACTTTTCTCTTTCTCCCCTATGGGCTGAGCTTTGCTTTCCCCCCTTTTCTTCCTTTATTTTTTTTTTTTAGTCCCTTGCTTCATTCCCCTCCACAGACCTCTGAGACACAGTAGAGGGAACAGAGTGTCTCTTACTGTTTTACACACACGATTCTCAGCTCAGGGTATGATGCACCATGGGAAACTGAGTCCTTAGAGCCCCCTGCTCCCTCGTCTTCCTGCCCCTGTGCATTGCACACCCTCTCTGCTGTACAGAATCCTGGCCAAGTTTTCAATAAAAAGGAAAATCTTGATTTCAAAGATGTCGTTGTTGTTACTTATTACACAGAAATCACTTAAATTAAATTAAATCAATAAAAAAATGGATAAAAATATGGACAGCCAGACACTAAAAATATATATTTTTTCTTTATTTTAAGGTTTTCATGAAATAATGTGAGCCAGTGTGTCTTCTGTGCGATCACAGTTTTCAGTGCCAAAATGTGGTTGTTAAAAATTCAGTGAATAAACACTCATGCTGTTTCTGGTTTGGGTTTGTTAAAGTTTTGCATACCCAGCTTTAAAAACCTCCCAGTGGCACAATGCTTTGTGTTGCATAGAAAAAGGGTCAGTTGGGCAGCAGAGCAGTTTCAGACATGTGATTCTGATCATGTGACTGTTGGATTGTGCACATGCTCCGCATAACAAGAGGTCCCATCGACATTTCTGTTTTGAATTAAACATAAAACACAAACATCATTTCCGTTAAACTGCTTTTATAGTCTCATATGGCAAAAAAACCCCAAACCAAAACATCTTAATAGAGATGAATCTCTCAGAGTTATCACAGTTTTTTTTCTAGTTTTGTATTTTCTAATTAATTACTATTTTTATTTCATTTTGAGTTTTTGTTTTTAATTCACTTTAGTTTCAGTTTAGAGTGGATTTTCTTGTTTTGGTTTAGTTTTTATTTGAAAATGTTTAGTTTTGCTTAATTTTTTGTTTTTATTATTTTCAGTGTTAATTTTAGTCTTTTTAGGTGGAGGGCATATGCCAGAGGCAATATTTAGGAAAATCAGCAAAGGTAATACAAAAAAAACGCAGAACTTTTTGAAAGCAGTTGACTCACAGTCTTGTAGACATCCGGAGTCTCCATAAACACCTCCATCAGTGACTAACGAATACTGAAACTAAGGATCGTTTCTCTATTTTAAACTCAGTTTTAGTTTTCCAAGTTAAAAAAACTGTTTTAGTTAGTTAAAAATTTTTTCCCCAAACTCTATTTTTTTATTTATATTTATTCATATTTAAATTTTAAATTTTCTAAAAAAGTTTTTTCTACATCTAGTTTTAGTTTTTATTTAATTCTAACCTCGCTAAGCTTAAAATTCAATTAAAATTCAAATGTTGAAATTAAAATATAATGTTTAACTGCTTTTAGTGCAGATATCTAACCAGCCAATCACATGGCAGCAACTTAATGTATTTATGCCTGTAGACACGGTCAGGACGATGTGCGTAAGTGACTTTGAACGTGGCACAGTTGTTGGTTGTTGGTGCCAGATGGGCTGATCTGAGTGTTTCAGAAACTGCTGATCTGCTGGGATTTTCCCCCACAGCCGTCTCCAGGGTTTACAGAAAATGCTTCAAAAAACTGGAGAGATCCAGAGAGCAGCAGTTCATTGGGAAAAAAGTGCCAGAGTGCTTCAAGTTAGCAGGAAAGGCAACAGTAACTCACTTAACCAAGATATGCAGAAGAGCATATCTGGGCAATCAGCCCACAGCAACAGAAGACCACACCGGGTGCCACTCCTGTCAGCTGTGCGATGACTCTGCTAGGACATTCAGATGTTCAGGATTTGGCATAAACAACATGTAATAGCCACAATCTAAATGCTTTACAGCATGGCAGATTTTAGAGCTCAGTGTATCTGTATTTAATACCTTAAGTTCCTTAAAAATTGGTTGTGTAGATTATTAATGAATACAAATATAGAAAAGCTGATCATTTTAAAAATATATTTTATCCGCGTCGTCCTCCTAATGTGTAGCAGCTGGTCCTTCTAGTACTTCATTGTCCATCAAACTAGTCTGGTTCTTTAATTATATATCAGGTCATAATAATTTAACAATTTGTCCATTTTATATATGTTTTAATAATTAAAAAACATGTCTATGATTTTACAAACAAGCTTTTACACTCGAAGAACAAACACTCATATAAAAATACATCTAAAAAACTGAAAATCGTAAATGTGAAGCTGCTGATATGTTTTACATATTTATCTACTGTACATATTACACCTTTAAATTCGTATGTGTGCAGTCTTTGTTAGCTACAACATTTTTTTCTTTTCATTACTTTTTAATACAAAAATATAATTTGAGATGGATGCTCTTAAGAGCAATTGAAGGATGTCCGCTACAGAGTAGTGTGATGCTTAGCCAGCAGTTGCATAATGTCTGTCTGACACGTGGACTGGTCAGCGGGACATCATTCGCACAAACTCTGAAAGAGACAAGAGAAGAAGTGAGAGGGAAACAGAGGATGATAAACATGATCAGTCAACTGATCCCTCGAAGGCTCTCCCACACCTTCAAAGTCCACCAGGCCATCTCCGTTCAGGTCAGCGTCTTTGAGGATCTCGTTGATCTCTCTGTTAGTCACTTGTTCTCCCATCAGCTTCTTCATGGCCTCACGCAGCTCCGTTAAACTTATCTGGCCGTCACCATTAGAGTCAAACTGGATACAGACAGAAGGAAACAGTCCCTGGGGTGGTCACGCAAACTCACACTGAATACACCGGGATATCTGAAGGAATGTGCAAAATTGCATTGACCCTTGCTCCTCCCTCTCCCGCTAATGTTAGAAAGTCATAAATTTATGAGAAATACATGAATCTCTGAGATTAAGTCCCTTATTTATATGAATATTTTTTTAATTATTTACTTACTTACTTATTTACTTAATTTATTTATTATTGTGTTTTCCCTATGCATTTGTGACTTTAATAACAGCAGCATGATGAGAAAACTGCCCTGAAAGGTCAAATGACAACTAAAAAACAGTGAACGTTTTTTTCCTCTCAGACGTTTGTTTTGCACTTACTGTGCAAAACCTAACCTTCATAGATCTTGTTTCTTTACATGTGAATACATTTTTGTCTTTTGCACCTGTTTGGCCTGCTATAGCTGGAAAAATGGAGGCGTCATTAAACACTGATGTGTTTGTTTTTGTTGGTTTGCGTTGCGTATCTGTGTGGTTTTGTTTATTGTTTTATGTTTTATGTGACCTGCCCTGGGACAGCAGGTGAAGTTTAATATTTTTGCTATGAACTGACATGCTGACATCTTATGTATCTGGTATATTGATGCACATTAACATACAGTATACTATTTAAAGGTAAAAAAAAATAAAAAAAATGAAGTGGCTCTGTTTGCTATTCCACTGAGTGAGCATGCACAATACCAGGATCCAGTGAATCCAGCCATCATTAAACTATGCATACCTGTGATTTTCCTACTATGAAATGTCACAATATCTGCTGTGAAAAAAGCCTACCTCCCACTTATGGTTACAAAGATCAGCCTCTTTATTTGAACCCATAATGAAGTTCTGCAAAGGAGAAATGAGCTTGACTTGTTCCATAAACAAGCTGCACAGTAATAAATTATTTTTTTATCCAAGTTTCATTCCAGAAACTCCCCGCGCGCTTCTATTTCTTCTTTTACATTTGAAGAGTTATGCGTACTCTTATTTGTTTATCGTTCCCAAAGGATTCTAATTTGCAGGCCTCCCCCACAACTGATATTTTCATAGCAGCAAAGTCACATGTTACTATCCAATGTTAATAAAGTCACTACAATTACTTATAACTTATAAGTCTTTATGGTTTAAATGACAGCATGTGTCTCTTGACCTCTTTGAATGCATCTCGCAATTCTTTGACTCCAATCATGTCTGCTGTCTCTGCCAGCATCTTGGGTCCCATCAGCTCTACAAAGTCCTCAAAATCCACTTTACCTCCACCTGAAACACACACACACACACACACACACACACACACACACACACACACACACACACACACACAGAGTTCCCGT
>VUQG01042394.1:0-11990 GCA_015106755.1 Etia nguti
TAAAAAGAAAGCTGACACTTGTGAGACTTCATCAGAGGTGTAAGCATCACAGCAGATGCCTTTGTGTCAAAGTAACTGAGGATAAAACACAGAAAAACATGAAGGAGATTTTCCTGACCTGGCTTTTTATAGCAGATAACCTTAAAAATATTCTGCAGTAGAACAAAAACGGGAGAAAACCATGAATCAACAAATGAACATTACCTGATGCTGCTGAAGTGAAGCAGAGCAAAGTTACAGAGGTTTGATTACAGACACAGCTAAGCATTTTGCAATTTCGCATAATTTTAAAAAAGTTTACATTTCTTCAGAATTGAACAGCAGAAATGAGGCTTTATTGTTGGAAGTCATTTAAAAAAACAAAACAAAACAAAGCAAAACAGCAGCCGACAGCGCTGTACACAACGGAGGACTGGTGGGTAATAAGCAAGGAAATGATGCAGAAAACAGAGATTTTTAGATGCGAAACTGTTCTTGAAGTACAGAGAGAGAGAGAGAGCTGTGCACGAAGTGTGGTTTTATCGTGGTGGAAGCAAAACAGTAAAAGTAAGAAGGAATTAATGACAAAGTTGATGTGAAGCGAAATGTGAAGCTTAGTTTTGATCTTCTTTTGCTGCTGGTTCAATCAATTTTGGTAGGAGAGAGATAAAACCTGCAGCTTCAGAATCTAGCACAAAAAAAGACAAAAAGACGTAAACATAAAGCGCGGACCCGACGCATCAGAATCAGTGAGCTGTGTCCGTGTACGTGCCGTCGGGTGAGAAAGCCGACAGCTCACTGATTCTGACGCGTCGGGTCTGCGCTTTGTGTTTACGTCTTTTTGCGGAATCAGTTTACCTGCTCTGGTTTGCTGTTTTAGCTGTTTGGTGGTTGTTGAAATAGTTTTGTGAGCTTTAACCTGAGATTCTGGTGTTTCGGGCAAAATACATTTATATTCAAAAATCGATTCAGGATTTTAATAAATCATATTGCTCCATGAAAGCTAAAATCAATTTTAATCGATAAATCGATTAGTGAAACCCACCCCTATGTGCAATCTCTAAAACCTTCAAGAAAGGAGGATGGATCCAGTTGAAACTCTTAACCCTGGAATGAGCAACAAGATAAATTTTTTTTATCATCACACTTAGAGCAACAGAAAGCAAGAGATTTGTGCAGAGAGGCTGTCCTATCTGGAAGCTGGACAGTGCAAACAGCTTTAAAACCATTGGCCACTGAACAGCTTACTTGAGGTAGGGATTAAATGTCTTGCATGAATGGACACAGATATTACAAAAAATGTGCAGGAAGTAACCAAGTTCTGAACTAAGCTTATCTGGAAATAATTTGAACCACTGACTTTCCTGTCCTGGGATTGCATATTTCTACTTCAGATCACTGCTTCTCAGTACCAATAGATGTTTGAATTGATCTGAGGTGGCAACAGTAGAACACATATATGAATAAATAAATAAACAGCATATATGACGATACAGGTGAAATGTAAAATTACTGCAGTTAACCTTAGACACATTCTGAAAGTGACAATGTCAGACTGGAAGTGGCTTCACTGAACATTTTTTCCTCTCTCAGTATTTTTCTGCTGTACAGAAATCCAACAACACAAAACTGCTCCTCCACCCCACTGCTCTGGAGTGTGTTTATATCCATCAATATATGCAAATTATGTCCCAACTGTCTGCTGTGTACCCAAATAACCTCCCTTCATCACCAGATCGAGAACCACAGAGCTTAAGTATAATCTAATAAAAGCTGACTTTGTCATTAAACAATAATTGAATACCTTTTCAGGCAGTGCCTCTAAATGATTTAAGTCTCAGAAAATTGGAAGAGATATATCTTTGGCAGAGCCTCCTATCTCATATTTGCAAATCTGGCTGGCAGCTCTGAATGTGCAGTGATAGCAGTCATTCTGAAAGTGATCCCACTGTGCCACAGTCTTTGAGGTTGTGGACCTAAGAAAACAGATTTATTTAAGTGACAATGATTGCGAATTTGACTTTGCCAAGTGTTTGGAAAACCATAAGCTCGTTCTCTCTCGACACAATGCAGAGTTTTAAAACTATCCCTGCCAACTTATTATCGTCATAAAGAAACGCTAGCGGAATTCCATTGTTTGAGGATTTCTTTGGATATTTTTGCTTTGTTTTCATTTTTTGCGATATGAAGCTTAGCGAAAGTGCATGATGAAGCTTTAGGAGGGATGCTTTATCATCTCTGTGCCACTTCTACATTCATCACTGAAGAGTCCATTAGTTCGAAATCTAATGTTGCAGTCAGTCAAGGACTGGAAAGGGAAAGCCAACTTGTTTAGAACAAAACGGAGATGCAACAACTGTGGTTGAATTGATCAGTGTTTGTTGGATTAAATGAGTATTTTTGATGTGAATGCTGCCGCTTGTAGTGATGAACCCCAGAGAGAATTTTCTTACTTCTTTATCTTTCTTCATTTAGTCTCTCCGTTATAGTTAGCTTACACTAGCTGTCTACTGATATAAAGCTGATGTGTTGTCAACACAAACACCACAGATGAATTAGTTAGCAGACTTTCAGTTTCTGCCTTGTCTTTGCTCAAAGTGATAATTAAAGTAGATGTGAATTCCTAATTGAAGTAGCTGGCACTGACAGCACATGCATAACTGTATGGGACTGCATGCATTTTTTTTTTTTTTAAAGTCTAACGATGAAGCCCTGGTATGTTCAAGGAGTCTCTTTCTATACTTAAACTTGAACCTACCTTGGTACTAAGTTGATGGCAAAATTTCCAAAATGTCCAACAAGACAGTCACCACACACACACACACACACACACACACACTGATTCACACACAAAGAAACCTTGAGTTTTGTGAAGGTTGTCTCAGAAAATGGGGAATTTTGTAAATGCAGCGGTATCGGGAGCAAGTACAAAATATCTGTTATTATGACATCCCCGTCTGTATAAATCTGATGTAACTCAATCATTAATAATGTAATTGAAAATTTAAAAATTAATCAGAAAGTCAGAGCTGACGTCGCATCCTGCTGCAGATAAGAAAATTTATCTGAGTGCGTCAAAACAAAAAATCAGCAGGATAACAGCAAAGCATTATTTATTTTTAATAGCCTAATATTTCTGGCAGCTCATAATCTTTGGTGCTTATGACATCTGATCTAACATTTTTACAAATGAACACACACTCATATTAAGCACAAGCGATCGCAGTTTGAAAGCTCAACCCCTATCTTTGTGTGCACTGGAGGATTTCCTACAGAAAAGAAACTACAACTGATCGAGGTTCATATGTGTTTTTCGCTGTAATTCTAGCATAAATTAACTTTGATTATACTTGTTCCAGCAGTAGTGAGTGCACTGTGGGAGTTCTGTCAGGTGTCACTACTAACTTTACCACAGCACAGCGGGGTGCATGTGTGCACGTTTCAAGGGATTACTGAGGAGCAGATGGTGTTTTTGCCTGTCAGAATGGTGGATGAGACAACAGCAATTAAATCTGCAGATTATTTAATAATATATGGAAGGCAGAGTTACGACAGAGTGGTTAAAGGTGCAAACAGAATATGATCACCTTGGTTCTGATTTTTCGCTCAGTTTTGAGTGTAACTTAAAGCATGAACATAGATCTCTGTTGTGTTTAGCAGTCATGTTTTTTCTCATTTGCTCTCATCAAGACAGGGAAATAACTGCAATTTTCCAAACACCATGCAGTTGTGATTTAATTTGCAATATACTCTGCTACAAGTCAAGCCTTATAATAGTTCAATAATCAAATTTTTAATAGATTTAAAATGTGAAGAATGATCATTGCAAAACGGTCATTGGTCTTTATTATAATGCTAGAACACTAAATTAAAAGCATCCTTGGGCCCAGTGAGTTGCATGAATGAGTAACTAAAGCCATTTGTCACAGAAAACCAAAGAAACAAACTGAAGAAGCATAAATTAATATAATTAATTTAATATTAATAAATTTAATTAGGTATACGTGTTCAATGCCTTGTTAACACAGATCAGCCAGTTTTTTTTTTTAATTTTAGGGTTATAGTTACAATTAGGCACTTAGTTTTAATGAAAACATGCGCATGAGGTTTGGGAATACATTATACATGGACTTTGTTACAGATACCTCGAGAAACATGTATGTTACATTATGTATTATGTATTAAACACACAAACAGAGACAGAGAGCGTGAAGCAGGCAGCAGTCACTCTGAGGCTAACGCTGGATAAAAAAACAAAATAAAACAACTTTTCACCAAAAATATGAGAACTGCTCATCCAAATGACTCATTTCAGCAGTGCATTTACTCTGGCTCCCACCAATACAGCTGCCAAATTTGATATGGGTTGACATGAGCAGATAGATTAATGGACATAGGTTTTTTGCATTATTAGAAACACTTTTAGAATCAAAGATCACAATCACTATGACTGTGCTTATTTTCAAAACAAAAAAAAAAGACAGACTAATTACAAAGCACACTAAATTATAACCTTTGTAGTTTGCCAGTACTTTTGCTTCAAATTGCGATTTTAATCTAAGTTGAATTATTGTTCTATATACCGCATACCACAATGCTGCTTCCAGTACTAACAAATTTTGTACCTGTAAATTTTGTATCAGTACCGCTGTTACTGATCAGAGACTATGACAGATCAGGGCCAAATGATTCCTTGCTGGCACTAGAAGGTTTTCCTTGATTTTGTGAATTTTGAATGATGTAAACATAGCTAAATTTGGCAACACTTTAGATGGTTAAAATATGGTTGAAGTCAGCAGAAGAAAAATAAAAAAGCAGCTCCTTAAGGTTTAGTTTGTCTTTAGTTGGAAACATCTGTATGCAGACTGAACGCTGCTTTTTGAGGATGTATACAATGAAACACAACATAACACAAAAAAGGTCATTGTCTTGTACAAGTATGAGTAAGTACCACACTTACTAAGACTAAATCTAAAAGGTTTTATTTAATGTATGAATGCAAGAAAGTGCAACAAACATTTTATAAGATCCTTTTCAGCACAGGGAATTCAATATTATTAATATTTATTTATTTATTGGTGTTCAAAACATGAGAGATTTGTCACATAAGCTTCTTCCAGTACAAGAAAAAGACTGTCTGAGCCGGAGAATGGTTAAAGTAGCCTTTTAAATGGGTGACAGCATTTTTATGGGCCATCCCCACAGGAATAAATCTTATAAAACTATCAAACCAATCCCAAAACAAGCTGCTGTTTACAAAACGGTCAACAGCCCAAGTGTCTTCTTTTTTTTTTTTTTGTTTAATTAAATGCATTCAGCAGACATGGGCTCATATTTACAGTATATCTTTTATTATGGCATTTATCCCATGGAATAGAAAAGAGTCGCATATTTGCTGTACAGAGTACAGAAAATCAATAGAAAACATAAACATGGTATTGATTTTTTTGCTTCCATACTAATAAAAATGGACTTTCAGACATGTCATGGCTTCTAAAAATACAATGAGCAAACTTTCAAAGACTGCTTAACATAAATCGAGCATAGTGTTAGATGAGGCACAGTCAAAACTCTGACTTAAGGCTGATTTTCAGTGCTTAATTTAGACTGAATTTCACTGAATCCCAAAGTCACACTTTGATGGTAACATGAGGACATTATAATAATTCCACTAAATGTTTAAGTCATGGTTCAATCTTTTGAATTAAAGCCTAATTGTGTTATGCAATATACATCTTACTTAGAAACTGAATTTTAGTTCTTTACTTTCCACTTATAGATCCATTTGCTGAAAAAGGGCAGAGAGGCATGCTGGGAGATATATCTTACTTGTACTTCCTGACCATGCCCAATGTCGTTTGCGCAAGATGCTTAAGAACCTGTTAACGTCAGCTATGAAACAGTATGTTTTCCAGCGAGTGTCTTATAGAGTATTTTAAATTATGTTTTACAAAAAAAAATAATAATAAAGCAAAAAGAAAGTGGTGGTCAAACTAGAAGACGAGAAGAAAGCAGGATGGGACTTTGGATTTGATCAATGATGTCAAAGACTTAGCTGAGCACGAGGTCTGAAAGATGAGGTTCTGATGGGTGAGTGGGCTGTCTTTTTGTAAAGGATTGAAATATTGTTACCACTATAGTGAAAATAAGCACTTACACAGTAATATATGTGTGTGTGATATGTTTAGAGGCTGTTCCACTAGAAACAGTTCTTGAATGAAAACTTCTATACAATAGATGTACATGAACTTGTTTGATACAGTGACCCATTCTGTCAGCCTTTAGGTACTTGTGGTTAATGCGATCCTGTCCTTGGTTCCATGCTTATAGACAGTGTGGTTTTCTTTATGTTACCTTAAAAAGACTAAATCTGTTTTAGGATTGTGGTACCCTGGCTGAATAAGATGATGTGAGTTTATAACATGAGCTGAGACAAATGTTTCCGTTCCCCCTGACCTCCGACTGCTGTTGTTTGTGATGCTGATCAAAAACTGTAAAGATGCTATTGATATTATTGATCACTGCTATATGGTATTATTTTTGGACTTATACTGTGTGTGTGTCTGTGTGTGTGTGTGTGTGTGTCTGTGAGAGAGAGAGAGAGAGAGACATCTCGCCCAGTGTGCAACATGGCATAAGGGTCTCGAAAAAATATTACGCCTGTGTCTGTACAGATGCTATTCTATCTGGAACAGGTTGCCATGCATTAAACAGATAAAAATAGAGGTTCTTTCACAGATTCACGACTTTGTCTTTACTGTTGTACTTACGGATACTTCTATGTGTGTTTAATGTTTACATAAGTTTGAAATATGGACATCAGGAAATCTGGTTGTGTTTTAAGAGATATTTACTGTAATAGGGATTCTAATAAATTAGCAACAAACAAAAAAACAACCAACCAACCAAACAAAAAAACAAAAAACCTCACACAATTACTTGTCTTTTCTCACAGGTTTAAGAAAAATAGTGGTTTATAAGGTAACAAAAAATACCTATAAAGTAGTTGGAAGTGAAAGATCTAGTTATAAAAAAAAAATATCTATAAGCTGTAGCTACAAAAGGTAAAATAAAAAATGAATAAAATGATAGCTGTGCAAAAAGATTACCTGTAGAAGAAGAACAACATAAACTTGGAATTAAAGCCATACAGAAATATAACTGTTTTTAATAATGACTGCAATAAAATTACCACGTCGTCCTCTACACTATACACACACATGGATAGGCGGACCTATGAACACACACACATCTTCAGTTTCACCTAATTGGAAAGGATTTCAGAGGAGTGAAACTACAGTATTTGAAGTTTGCTGGCAAACATGAGTAATTAATACTTCATGTTGCACAGGCTGCAGAGCTGACCTATGCAGCTCTGTTATGAAAGAGTGTGGAGCTGCACTAATGATTGATTACACTACCAGACAGATTAATAGAGCTGTTATTTCCAAACTATAGCCACAGAATTAGGCCACTGATTTACATGTTGCTTAAAAGGGTAGCAGTAAACATCAGCTAATGCACCTGGGTCCCTTGTGGGTTTATGATGTAAAAAAAAAACAAATATATATATATATATATATATATATATATATATATATATATATATATATATATATATATTAGTCTAGCCTCAGTCGTGTAAAGTAATTTAACTCCCTTCAGGCTTCAGATTATAATATATATGAGATGGAAAACCATCAAATATACATTTGATTGAGGAGTCTTTTTGCAGTTTAAATCAGATTACATGCCTCTCAGCTGTCTGTGCTGTGAGGGGTTTTGCAGGATAACTGATGACTTGTTGACTTGTTAGTTAAAACATAAAGTCATCTGTTCCATATTCTGTTGTACTGATTGTGATGTGCTTTAATGCACCACAACAGGCACACCAGATGTTGTCTTTGTTAATGATGACTGGAGAGGAGTGGTTGCTTTGGACACATCATCTGCTTTGAATGTAAATTTTGGATGGCCAGTGTTTTATGTTAGCTACAAGACCGAATGCACAATGTCATCAGTATTTTTTACTTGACATTTTTTATATACATGTTTATATATATGTTTGGTGTGTTCCCTGCCTTTTTCTTATTTCAAAATTTACAAACAAAAACAAACTATTTATTTATCAGCTTATTAAGTTATTTATCAAGTTAAGCATCAGGCACAGTCCGAAGAGTCTGCCGTAATTTATTGCCATACTAGTTTTTTAGTAAATCCAAATATCTGATCATACAGTTTAGAAATATGATGCAAAAAAAACATTGTGTTTAATTTTCAGGATCATGTGCAGTGCTATGAACTAAATTTGCTGTATTACCTAAAAAGTGGTACCTTCCAAGAGTCTCAAAATGGTTTGTATTTAACAAGAGTTTTAAAGGTGGTAAAATAAACATTTAGATCCTTTACTTATGTAAAGGTCAGCTTAATTATGTGAACACAGAAAACATAACATGCACTTAAAATAGTAAATACAGTAGTAAAATTACTTATTATGCAGAATAGGCCATGTCAGAATTTTACATTTGTGTGGCTCAGTTGTTAGCACTGAAGCACACACTGTGCCTCAAAGCCTCAGAACACAGGGAGGTGGGGTCTTCTTGTGTGCCTGGGAACTCCAACTTCCTCCATCAGTCTACAGATATTTATTAGATTAATTGGTAGTTCTAAAATTTTCATCTGTATGTAAACTATGTCAACTGTTGTCTATCTCTTTGTATTAACCTTGTGATGGATATGGACCTGTTCCGGGTGTATCCCAATGCTTACTTATTAAGGATTGATGCGCCCCTGGATGGATAAATGCTTAAGAAAATGATCAATGTATAATATGTATATCACTTTAATGATGTAGCTAAAGATAACTGTATTTTATTATTCATATATTATCTATTGGGATAATGCTTAGGGACTGCAGATGGATATTAGCTGATAGATAAATCTGGTACAAGGCATCTTTTTATGTGATTATGTATTTTGTGCCTGGTACCTGAAATAAAATACAATGTAAAAAGAAAATAAATAAATAGTAATACAACTTAATATATTAGTGGATTCATATTCTAAAGTCTGCAAAAACAATGTACACCTCATATTTTAAAATAATAATATGGAGTACAAAGTACAAAATTTGCATTAAAAAACTTCAATAATAATAATAATAATAATAATAATAATAATAACAATAAAGGAAATGTTAAATCAATAGTCCTACAAATTGGTATGGTGATGCTCACTTTTTTTGTTCTCCTTCTAATGACATAGAAGAATGACAGATTTTTTCAGGGAAACAAACAGTCATTTTCAGTGCAATGTACATAGAGATTATTACATTGTTGCAACAGCTTTTGTTGTGATTATAATACATATTAAATCTATAAACATAAATTTGTAGCGTTTATGTTTATGACTAACATGAGCATAATAATTCTTTTACAACTAGCTACTACTAAAATATATCCTATGTTTTTTTGGGGGGAAATTATTCCATGAGATTTAAACTGCCAACCTTGGTGATCTAAAACTATCTTATGGTTCAACATGAACAAAACATAACAGTGTGGTGTACTTGGAAGATACTACACAGGAGAGAATCTTATAAAAGTGCTTTCATAAGGAAAATTTGTTTGCATTGAGGGGGAAAAAAGGACAAAGTTCAAGATTAGAAGAAATTTGATATTGAAACAGTGTCTCCAGAGCTGCCATTGAGAATAGCTGGCCATTACTGAACTCCCATAAAGCTTTGTGTGCAAAGAAATGCTGAATGCTGAAATTCTAGTCTTTGAACAATACATTGTTTTCACAGCTCAAGTAAAACTCTCGTCAACTTGACTGACACACATTTTAGTTCTAGCTGAGAACAGTAAAAACAATAAAAAGAAAATATATACTGTCATCCCACCCAAACTGTTTGACTGACATTTATAGCTTCAGAAAGCATAGCTCCTACAGAACTTAGCAGTGAGCAGTTGCTCTCTGATTTAAGGACATACGAGAGAAATTATTTCTGACTGTGCCTCGGGTGGTGTTTGTAGAAAAGTATGTAAATACTGTAGAAATGCAAACAAAAAAAGAGTTTCCATTGATCTCATTGTGTGCTGTGAGTAAGCATATAAAGAGCTGCTTGTAGCAAGGTGTTCAGCATTGTGTAAGGTAGTTCCCATTTCTCTTTTTTTTGTTCCCCTTTACTATGACCGTGCAGGTGTCTGTTTGATGGATTGTCTCTATCCTCTCCTTTAGCTTCTCTGTCTACTCTAGTCTGCATTCTTCAGAAAATAATCAAAATTGCCTATTCCAGCTCATGCCCACACGCTGCAACTTTTCTGGGGAGTTCTTTCCTGCTCCCCTCACCCACATTTCCCTACATATGTTCCTTTGTAGAACATATTTGCTTCTTATGTTGACTGAAGCATTCCCAGTTTTGATTTATAAGTGGTACAAGGAAATCTCAGCTATATGGTGACTGGCTGTGGAGGTATTGTCACTGTCTCCACTGACAGCCAGTATTTCATGATGAGCTATCAGATAAAAAGAACTAAGAGTCTGAGTTTGCACTTGACTGTGGTTTTGAATAGGACTCTTGGTTTGCACATTAATATTTTTCAGTTAAAAGCCAGGGGGGAATATGACAAAAAAAAATTAATATGAGCAAAAATTATGTGCCATAATTGGTCTGTAAATTGTAATTTCTCTGAATTTATTTATTATGGTACCAGGTTTATAGTAGCAGACTGATTACTACTTGGGCAATATGGTTACACATCCTTTTGGTATGGCCTCAGACTTTTAACCTGAGTTAAATGAAAGGGGTCAAATAACCCAGGTTATCCTTCAAACTCAATCTCCTTAATCTCAATTAAAAGTGGAGGGCCAAACAATATGACCACCGTTTTCCAATCAACTGTATCCAAGGGGCACTCATTGAGACTTTATATGGAGCAGCGATTTCCAAGATTCAAAGGTAAATATGGTTATAAATCATCTGCATAAGAATAAAAAAAAATGCAGTCAAAAGGGAAAAATAACAATGCTCAAGATAGATGCGTATGGAATTTCAGATGTCATAACTGCTGATGCAGAGTAGTATTTTTCAGTATTAACTAAAAAAGTCATGATTTTGATATAAGATTTAAATTTGTTAAGAGCCAAATCCTTGACTCCTTCAAAGTGTTCCAAGTGTTCTATCTTAATGGGTTAATCATGGTTGACATTGTTAAAAACAGCACTTAAGTCCAGCAGAACTAAGAAAGCACAATCACCAGAATTAAAGGTCTGATAGATATTGTTTTCATCTAGAAACAATAGTTGAATAAAAATAACTTTTTCTAGACTTTTAGCTAGCCATTCTTAAAGAAGCAAGGAATTTTCTTCTATGAGAATGACTGTACTATTGTGTAAACACACAGGAACTATACTAAAAGCTAAACTTTAATTTATAATTTTAAGAACACCAAGCTCTATCATATCAAAAGTTGTCCTTAATAAACCAAGATGGAAGAACATTTATTACAGAAGTGGAGGACGTCATGTGAGAAACCAAGACTGACAACTGAGAAAAAGAAACAGTTTGAGAATTCCACAATTGGCTGGCAAACAAAATGATTAACTCCAGGAGTTAAAATATTTGCTCCAATATTTTTCATTGTGTTTTATTGTAGAAGCTTGAAACATCCTACCTGTTCCTTTTGTGTTTTAGCCTAAAGACCTAAGATACAACTTTTGAGTAATGTAGTTGTAATTATAGTTTTTCTTCTGAAAGCAGAGGTGTTTGAACACATTTTTGATTTAATACTTAATGGTAAACTGACGTTTTAACTTTACATTAAATCATGACCATCTAGCGTTAACGGAGCAATGCACCGCTTTGTTTAAAAGCTCTATGCCCATACATCATTTTGGATAACCAGAGCTTTTCCCAGTATTTACACTGTAGCGGTCCAGAGACATAACACACTGTTTTGGGTTTTTTTTTTCGGGGGGGGGGGGTTGTATTTTGTACTGTCATCCTGTTT
>VUQG01042394.1:12010-26940 GCA_015106755.1 Etia nguti
CTAGAAACAGTTCTTGAATGAAAACTTCTATACAATAGATGTACATGAACTTGTTTGATACAGTGACCCATTCTGTCAGCCTTTAGGTACTTGTTGTTAATGGAATCCTGTCCTTGGTTCCACGCTTATAGAAACTGTGGTTTTCTTTATGTTACCTTAAAAAGACTAAATCTGTTTTAGGATTGTGGTACCCTGGCTGAAGAAATCTTATCCAGATTTGACTAAACACAGCCTTATGGCCTGTTGTCTACATGTTACTGTCAGCAGGGGGGAGTGTCCCAGTCAACTGGTCTGTGGGGCACTCTTTGCTTGTGCTGTTGGTCCCATAGCCAGCTATGATGGTATGTAAATGTATAATACACAAAGCTGAACTTCAGCATTAAAAACAATTAAATGTCCACTGTAGCTGTAATCTATGATTTTCATGTTATTTTTTTATCTTTAATAATTTTTAATAATGTGCCCCACTCATATATTGTATTCTATATCTAGATCTGTAGGCATTTACAGTATGTATTTATTTTTGTGTGTATTTATTTTTCATATAGAGATGTGTATTTTATATAGTTTGTAAAAGCAATATATTCTATTTTTGTACCTTAGTTTTTTTGCTCCAAGACACCACAACAAATTCCTTGTTTGTTTGCAAACTTGGCAAAAAAATGATTCTGATTCAGCCAGTCAGTATTTGATCTGTGCATTATCCACATCAAGCTATGTGCTGTTGGTTCTTTGGAGTACTGCATCCAGGTACATTTGTGTAGGTTGCAGACGCCTCTGAGTAAGCAAAAACCTACGCAAATGGACACAAACACAACACCAGTCATGAAGTTATACTTTCAGTGATACCTGCTTTTGTGTTGGCATTTTACATGGAAAAGTCAGAGATCTCTGAAGAGGGTTGTAGTACTAAATACTAAATTTAAAAAAAAAAAAATCTTCCCTTGTTGATAGTGGACCAGGCTTAAAGGTTTTCAAGCTAGTGTTTCTTGACTAGCCATTTCTGAGGGACTCGTACGGCTGATTATTAACATCCTGCAAGTGGCTGTAAATGTTGATTTCAACATTGACAAAGCTTCACTTCCACTTCCATCTCCCTCTAAATACAGCTTTAGGCACATACTGTATGTGTATATGCATGTGAATTGTAAAACATCAAACAGCACTGTGTAATAAAAAATAAGGTGACAAATAATGTGTTGCAGCATTAAGTTTGATAAAAACATGCACACGGATCCATCATTGTCAAGACTGATACCAAAACTCACAAAACAACATCCACCATGTCACAAATTATTTCCAAGTCCGTCTCTTCACACTTAGCTGCAATTTCCTTCGTTAGTACTGAAAACAATTTCTCTGTCAGGGTTTATCGTATTTGCCACTGAAGCTAACACCATTGACACAGATTTTTCTGCCGAAAAGAAGAAAAAAAATCTAAGGTATTTATGAACCTATTTGGCAATCAATAACTCATGCCTGAAGATACTGATTACTGAGAGTACACTTTGACATACTTTAATGTTAACTGATGTATTCCAGTGAACAGGTAGGTATCACTATTCAGTATGAATAAACAAGCAAAAAATGCATCCATGAATAAGGATTTCATTCATTTGTTTGAGGACAAAAACAGAATAAACAACAGGTACTACATGGAAACCCCCCCCCCCAAAAAAAACCAATTACTTTTTGAATTTTATGCCAGTAACTTGAACACTACTTGTTTTATTAAATAACTTTAATTGCAAATGTGGTAAGAGGTCCACGTGCCAGCCAGAATGACGTTAAAAGCATTCTATCCATCTGGGGGGATGCATTAACCTTAAACTGATATTTAAATGTCACGACATTACGTGTGTGTATGTGTGTGTGTGTGTGTGTGTGTGTATGCGTGTGTGTGTATGCGCGTGTGTGTGCGTACGACAAGCATATAGACAATGTAATTCAATAGAGGCCTACCCTTTCCAGCTGCATATTATATCAGATTATGCAGTGAGAGATGACTGATTGCTGATGTCTGTGTTTTCATCAATTAGGCCCATTTACCAAACAGTGCCAGTAGCATAGAGCCTCAACTTTCTGAGTTTTACAGCAACATTGTGTGTCTCACAGGTGAAGACAGACTTGTTTGGTAAAAATATGCAGTGTGGGAGTATGTGCACAGATGTCTGCATGTTTATGCCTTCAGGTGAATATGTACAGACACCAATGTAACCTGCTTCTTGCAAGTGAAAAACATACCCTGTAAAGACAGACACAAATTTAAATATTCCAGCAGCAAGAAATATGATAAAATAAGAGAATATTGTCTATTTTACAAATGGAGATTTGAAAGACTTACTTTTAGTTGCAGAACAGTCCAAAACCCAGTTTCCTGTAACTTTAAACTAAGGTCCCATTCATACAGCCCTAGAAACCTTTGGACAACCATCTGGCAACCACCAGTTACAAGGGAAAATGAGTACTGGCTGGTAAATGGTTGATGAAAGTTGGTGGTAGTTGCTGAGATTAATAGAGCATAGAGACCAGCCAGTGACCCGCTGGCAAAGACGAGTGGTTGGTGAGTTGTTGCTGGTAGTCACTAGATGAAACTGGTCCCAAAGTGTTGCACTACATTGCCCGGAAAACCTCATTGCAACTACTTGAGTCACTTGTAGATTGTTGTGGTTGCCATTAGTTTGCATGTAAGATGCCAACTTGTCTGCAAATACTAGCAAAAGTATCAAGTGTTAATGAAACTGTGAAAACTGTGATGCAAACCAAAAATGGAGCTCATTCATCTTCAAAGTTTTTCCAAGTGCCACTACAATTTGGAGAATAAATGGTGAAGGTTTACAGTAAGGTCAGGTGCTTGTCTCCATGCCAGAGCAAAGGGAAAACATCTCCTTGGGGGTGGATTGCCCCTCTGGGGGTGATGGTGCCTGGACCGGGGGGTTTAGAGCACAGGTGTCGAACTCCAGGCCTCGAGGGCAGGTGTCCTGCAGGTTTTAGATGTGTCCATGATACAACACAGCTGATTTAAAGGGTAAATTACCTCCTCAACATGTCTTGAAGTTCTCCAGAAGCCTGGTAATGAACTAATCATTTGATTCAGGTGTGGTGACCCAGAGTGTTATCTAAAACCTGCAGGACACCGGCCCTCGAGGCCTGGAGTTCGACACCCGTTTTAGAGTATGTTTGGGGAGTGTGTGTACAGTGTTCATTTCTGTTGTCTGTTGTCAATTTTTATGTGTCAGGTTGGGTCTTAGACACCACCTCTCTGGGAACATCTCAGGCCCCCCCAGGTGAGGGAGCCTGTCTCCCCCCACCACATTCCCTGCCAGTGGCCGATGCCCTCACCCGTAAGTGCGTTCTCGGTGTCTGGGTGCTCAGGTGTGTACTGGCTCACTCTCGGGGGCTGCTTGGCGGGGCCTGGCGCCCGTGGCTCGGTCGGGCCTTTTCTTCCTTGGCTGCTGCCTCTCAGCATATTGTGCGTTGTCGGTCTTGTGTGCTGCTCAGTAACATTCAGTATTTATTATTTACTGTTACTTATGATTATCTAGGTTGTTGCTGTGGTTTTCCTACTGTGTTGTTCTCTGTTTTTGCTTGTTTTGTTTTTTTTTTCCCAGCAGGTGATCTAGCGGATTTTTACTGTCTTTTTTTTCTGTTCCTCTTCCCCTCTGTTTTTCTTTCCCTCTCCTTTTCTTGAAATTCTCTTGTCTACTTCTTTCCCTTTCCTATCCCCTGGTCCTGTCTGTTCTGATTGTAATAACTTAAAAGTAAAACATAAATAAATAAATAATAAAGATCAATCATGTGGACCAGTATGGCAAAGCCCTAATGATCCCTAATGAAAATAAATCTGTTGGGCATTTTTATTGGCCTTCAGACAATAATTCTGATTGCTATAGTGCTGCAAGGGACAGGCAAAAAAAAGCCAAAAAACAAAAAACTATGGATGACCATGGGACCCAATTAATACCAATAAATACACAAAAAGTTATGTATTTTATGTTTTATGTTATTGTTGCATTTGTTTATTGCTATTTAACTTACTGTTTTATTACTTTTTTGTTCTTCTGCACCATACTGTATTGTGGCATAATTATGAGCAATAGTTAATCATACATTTATTATTATTATTATTATTATTACTTTTTAAAGTGATTTATATGATTGCTATTTTGTGTGTGCTAAAACCCAAAAGAGACTCTGGCAGTGTGACTGCTAGAGTGTACTCATGTGAGGTAACACAGGTCTGGTTGAGTGGTTTGGACTCCTCTAGCCTGTTTAGAGCCAACTGGACCTCCAGATGGTCATTGTGAACCCTGGGAATCTGCCAAGTGCAAAGTCCAAATGCTGAACCTTGTGCTAGGGCCTAGGACTGTTTGTTTACTTCATTCTGTCCAAAAAAAAGAAAAAAAAGAAAAACTGAGGATGTTAACATTAATCGTAATAATCAAAATACCCAATCAGAAGCCCATTTTTTCACAGAATAACACAGCAATTGCTGTTAGAAGAGGTTACTGTGACCAAATCCAAGTCACTGTATGTTGTCCGAAAACATCTGCAATCAGAGTCATTCAGCCTGCTTATCCAAACATCTTATCTCATTAAAGAATGCCATTTAGGATTTTTCTTTATAGGATAGGGCTCGAGTGCAGTAAGGATTTAAATCTTATCTTTTCCAAGGTTAAGATGTCAGATCTTGCCAAAAATCTCTTAAGTTTCGAAAATCCTAAATTACTTCTCTAAAAATAGTACACCATCTACCAGATCACAAACGGCATCCATTAGAAACACACCCATGCTGGGATCTCAAGGTACATGCCTGCAGCAGGTGTAGAAAACAACTCCATAATCAGGGGAACTCTGTGAGACATACATAATCTCCTACTTATGTTTGTGGCAGCGATGATAGGTTTATTTTTATTTTGGCAACTAGATAGGTTTTTTTGGGGAGAGGGGGGTTGTTGTATCTTTAAATGCAAAGTTTTGAGGCTAGAACTGATTTCAAACAAACTGCATATCAGTTTGAAAAATTCATTATATGAGCATGCACTTTTTACAGGAAGAAACCTCCAACAAACCAACAGAAGAAAGAAAGACAAGAACAAAGAACAATTAAAATACATGGGGAATTCCAGTTAAATAATCATTAGGTTTATTTAGGTATTCAAAATATGGTCAAAAATCTCCTTTTTGAGACATTTTGCAGGGGAAGAAAAAACAGTAAATGTACATACTTGTATCTATTTCTCTTTAAATCAAGCTGCAGATAACAGAATGAGTGTGTTTCGCCCTTAGAGTCTCACAGTGAGCCCTTGCCATAAGAAACACAGATTATTAATTTAACATTTAAGGCCTCTTGGAATCAGTAGATGCCCACAACCAAGGTATACAATCTGATTTTGTATCATCATTTTCTGATTGTGGTCCCTTTCTTTGAATGTATTCTCTCAAAAGGCATGGTGACAGCTTTTCAAACTATATATTTGCTTTTACTTGTTTATGAAATCCACTGTTTAAGATTAGAGGAGGCAGCAGTAATATATAAAATACATTCTCACTCATTACATTAGGCCAATATTTATTTTATCTTTCTCTGCCCTGCCTCCCCCCCTTCCAGATTATCTGGCATTTTGTTGCAGTGAGCAGATGTAAAGTTGTGATGCCAAACTGAAAGGACTGCAATATCCTGGTAATTTAAGATGGAGAACATGCTCAAGCAATTTACCAATTGAAATCAATAGTCCATCTAAGGAAATCCGTAAGATTGTCAAACAGCTTCATTTAGGCCGAACAGAAAGGAAGTTGAGTCAGTAGTACATGCAAACCCAGTCCAATCCAAACTGGGTTTTACATTACAGTTGAAGAACACGACAAAGGTGTGGCAACAGCCCCTTAGGTAAAATCTGGAGAGCCAGAGTGAAATATTCAGGCAGCCGCACTAATCTGGCAAACCTTTCAGAGAGCAGGCATGGACTCGCTGTGGGAGAGAGAGACCCCGCTTCCCCTCTGCAGCTGCAGCCAGCGGTAACACCAGCAACAAAAAGGTATCACAAATGTTCTTCCATGCTTCACTTGCCAGCAGCTCTGTATGGGCAGAATCCATTACTGAATCCAGGGTGTTTAGAAACACAGCAACAAGGAATTATTCATAAACAAAGGCCTGTTGGAAATGTGATTTTTCTTACTATCCATAGATGAAAGTCAAATTTTTCTCACACATAAGTTGATTGATTTTCCTATAGATTTCTTAAGATTAAAAACATAAACGTGTACGGTTTATGCATCTTGGGCAGTCTCATTTGTGATGTGTGTGGAATTAGCAACAGATCAAATAGATAAACTAAGCTTTACATTGTGTAAGTAAATGTGTCTGCACTCTCTGTTTAACACATTTAAAGCATTTTTGTACAGTTTAACACATTTTTGTTTCAGTTTTTGAGCATGAACACAAAGCTGAAAACACAAAAAAAGCAAAAAAACCAGCCCAGATTTCAAAACAATCGGCACTGCAATTCTTTTTTTTTTTTCCTGCTCCGATTCTGCTGTAGAAATATGTACAGATGGAAATGGAGGCTACAGTGCTACAAGTCTAATTTCTCGTCGCAGCCTTTGTTACCAGCTCTGGCTACTAGACAGTCATTGGATAACCAAATGTTCCATTATTCTGGGTTCTTTGTGTTAGCATGCTGACTGTGCAGATGCTTGCAAAGAGGCGTGTTGGCAATAAAATGCAGTTGTTTCTGTCCTGGATGCGGTGTGCAGGTTACAATCATGCAAGTAACTCTATATTAATTGTGGCTGTAATCTGATTACTGAATACAGTGATGCATTAGATTGCTGTGTGACTATAATGCAATTATAGTAAAGCTGACACCCAACACGGTTTGTTTTAATCAAAGATACATAACTTCACAGTGACCCAAATTGGTATGTATGTGTAGCGTGCGTCTCTGTATGTATATATATGCACTACAATCACTATAATAAGCTAACACTAATTCTAAAAATATTACTTAGCTTGGGTAGAGACTGAGTTATATTCTGCTGATGCTGTTTTATATTTTTGTAGATATACTGTTGATGAAATAAAAATAGAAGTGGAATAGAAAAATGTGAGTAAATGTAGTGGAAGATGCAGGATGGGGATTTGTTACTGCAGCCAGCAAACCTGACAAAATGTAAATAAAGGTGGGCTACTGTAAATTTTAAGTATTTAAACTACTGTCACACTCCAGTGACAAACAGATGGCTAGGAAGCTTGTGTATGTGTATGTGTCTGCACTTCAGAAGTGTGAGCTCAGCAGGTTACTCCCCGTCTGGCGGCCGGCACCCGAGGGTTTAACAAATAGGATCTGGCCCAGTGGTGCTGCTTATTAGAAACATTTGTACAGGACCTCACCTGTGTGTGTATCGTTTAACATTTTGAATTTGATCTAGGGAGCTCACCTTTGCTAGACTTGCAGTCAGCATTTCTCACACGGAGACATACACCTCAAATAGGTGAGCAGCTAATGTTCCCTTAATACTCACTCCTCACAGTGATAAGTAACTACTCGCCAGACCATAATTTTATGATTTTGGGATGAATGTTGAGCATGCCTTCAGGACAGGGCTGAGGAGAGACAGGCGCAGGAGAGTTTGAATGTAAATGGGGAAGATAGTTTGCCTGAATAATCCTGAACGGCTGAGGAAGTAAGCATGAAAGGTAAATTGTAGACACCGGCTTACATGAATAAAACATACTTCTTCTCTGCAAAAACTACTTCACCTATTAAAAAAAAACTATTTTTCTTGCAAACACACATTCCACACATACATACTGTATATCCTGTGCAATCTTCAAGGATTTTTGATCAATTTACAAATTAAAAAATTGCACCTGACTTTACCACCAACACACCCAACCTTTGTGCTACCACAACTATTTAATCATTTGTGCCATCAGAACAATTTAAAATGTTCCCAAAAGTACATAAACAGCATGCTTCTTCAGTATGGATTATTACACATGATAAGGGTTATTTAATGTGTAATAAGACATGATATAGGCTGCATCTGCAAAGATTGTAAATCAACATCCAGCCGTGTGCATGGGTCCTTTATCGTGTCACAAATACATATGTAGTAACTTAAAATTAGTGATCCTTTTTCAACTCATCGATCTGAGAATTGCTCTTCATGCACAAATCATTCCAATTCTCTTTTTTTTTCCACAAATGCGCAATTGTCTCAATTACTCCTCGTTGTCAAAAGCTTTTTATGACCCAGGTTATAACTTTGTGTATTTTGAGTTATTGTTTTTATTTCTCCCTGCCTGAAGGTGGTGGTGATGGTTATCCTGTTCTATGTTTTACATTATCTAAGCGCTTGCTCAGTCCGTCATTATCTACACCCCCCCCCCCAAAAAAAAAGTTCTGCAATGCAAATTTGGGTTTCCCCTAAGCTTGGGCATAACAAGCAGATCTGACTATGTGACAATGTAACATTATTACATATCACACTGTGCAAGACGGTTATTGTGCAGTAGACAGATGGACACATTTAAATTGTCAGTTGCACTGTGATGTAAAAAGAGAAAAACAACAACAACATCAACTACTCATCATGCATATGTGGCATCCTTATGTTTGAGAATTTCATCCATCATATTTGTTTGAATGGATGTTTTTCTTTCATAAACACTACATGTCAAATATATTCTGCAAAATTTCACATTTCATTTAGATTTGCTAGCTTTTAGACGTGGGATGTGGCAGATGTAACACAGGAAGTTGTAACACATTTTATGCATTGACAAGTAAATTAAAGCAGCACAAAGTGAGTACTCAAATAACAAAAAAAACCCCACATAACTAAATTTTCCCATGCAAAATACACGAGTGGGTTTAAAGCCAAGTTTTGTAATTTTATAAGTATTAATGTTTCAAAACAAGAGCTGTAGACTTAATAACTGTGGTGATTTCATTTAAACAGTGAGAACATACATTTTTTGCATGTAAGATACACTGAACAATCTTTGTCTCTCTGGAAGTCAAACATTAACATTCCTTATTCTTTGACTCAAGTAAGAGATTTATGTCACTTAAGCAGTTACATTAGGAGTCAGGTTTCAGCTGTACAATCAGATATCTGCAACACAACTCAACAGCCTTGTTACATCAAAATGACAACTCCAAAGTAATTAATTTGTTATGTTTACATAACTGTTTGTGCAATGTTACACAGTCTGGGTCTGGCTATCTTTAAAAATGTGCATAAATTAAATCATGAGCTGAGGCAGTCTATAGAGAGGGAGCAGAATATAGTCGCCATTAGGTTAATGAGCCATGAAATTAAATGTATTTCTTAACCTGCAGCCAACATCATCCTAAATACCAGCTAAGATGGCTAATGAACTTTATTCTGTCATCAATTACCTGTAGTCATAATGCCCGTGGGGTTTTAATGTAGAAGGTGTGGAGGAAAGTAAGAAAAAAAAAAGACAAATATCCACCTATATGTGCATGCCATTTGTGTTTCAACATTTCAATTATCCACAGAAGATAGATGCAAATTTGAATGTAAAAGAAATTGGACTGGTATTAAATTTGCAGATATTGACTGCAAACAGGAAATTAAGAAATTGAGGAATGTATAGAATAGAATAATATGATTTAAAATATAATTAAAAAGATAATGAAGTCACATCAGAGCAAAGAGGGAAACAATTTGCATTATTTCTAACTGTGTGCTTTCAGAAATCAAGCCACATTACTGGTTACAGTGCTGTTCTTGTCGGGATTAATGAGTTTCAGTCTATGAAGTGATAGAAGTCTGAATGATTTCACCACTGAATTTTTACTTTGTTTGAGGGTAGTTAAAATTTTATAGCAGCAAACAACAGCTGGTTTCCCAAACTGCCTGAAGAAAAGCCCTGCGGTGATTAATGTTTATGTAATTAGATTGTATCCAAAGCATTTTCATCTTTAAGTTAGCATACTGTAACTGGAAATATTTGAATGAAAGAAGTTTGAATTTAACTTTCTGTTTCATTTGGATTTTTATATTTTAGGCTGTGATTTTTTTCACTTTCCCATGTGGGCCTTTTGTCATGCAGTCCTCTTCTTTTCCATCTCCATCTCGTCCATTTTGTCAATGAAGCACTTGCCGGTTCTAGACTTCCGGGGGGGTCCAGTCACTCCGATCTGTGATCATTTCTTCTAAATGATCTGTTCTTATTTAACTGCCATTCAAGTAAAAATACATTCCATCTAAATGAAAAAGAAGTTACTAGAACATAAAATGATACACAGAAATGCCTTTCACCCTGTGACTCAACCTCCGCACTTCATTTTCCACACCCATCTTTCTCTCCAGTCTGTCTTTACTTCTTCTTCTGTGTGTCTCTTCCACTTTGACACTAATAGGCAGTGAAAACTGTTGTGCACTGGAGTCCTATACAGCCAACAGTCATCTAAAGTAAAATCATATGTCCTCTCCTCTGCTGTCTTAGGCTCCCATGCAATCTGTCAGATACAAACACACATCCACCAAAGAACAAAAGACAAAGTGCTTTGGAATCATCAGACTGGTGACGTGTGACAAAACAGGTATTTTATACAATCAAACCAATTCATATGTAATGGTCACAGATACTGTTTTCTCTGTGAACTGAGAAATATGTAAAGCAATATAATGACTTGTACTTGGGTATACCAGTCAGGTGATTCTTTGAGTTAGAAGACACTGCTGCTTGACATGCAGGGAAAGTTATCAAGCATGTTGGGAAAAAATATTTTTAATGATTCAAATAAATATTAACATTTTTTAATGTAAGCATTAACTTTAAAAGAATTAATAAGACATATTTTGTGACATGTGACAAATGTTTTTCAGATGATGTCTAATTGACAAATCTGATTTAAAACTAAACCAGTTCTCACAAAGACACCTCACAGGTATACTCAAATTAGAAAATGAGCAGAAATCACACAATCCCTTACCGCCACGCCAAATGTGTTTCCTGTTTCAAAAACACTTTGTAAAGCAGATTTTTATCTTTATTATTGTTTTCTTGGTTTTTCAATATTTCCACAAAAAAGAAAAGAAAAAGAAAACACACATTCTTCTTTCAGTACAACTTATAATTTGTGGCTCCACCTGCAGGTTCAAGAGTAGTCACATTCTTTCCTACTCTTGAAGGTACTTATACATCTTTGTATGTTGCAGTTACGTATTATCAAGTACAACAGAAGCCTTCAGTAAGTGAGAATTTCAGGCCAGCCCCCTTAGACTGTGCTGCCTGGTCTTGTCTATCAGATAAGGGGAGGACATATTTGGTGAGCACAGCAACTCGCCAGATAAAGTCAGATTTTATCTACACACAAAACAGGTTCTAGGAGGGTTCTACATCCTTCTATTTACACAGAAAGCTTAATAATAAAGAAGGAATTACTATATGTGTTTGCTCATATTTCCTGATTTAAAAAAAACGTAAATAAGAGAGCATTATTGGAAAACTTGACAATGCATATGCACAAAATAAAATAATAGCAAAAAAGGGCAGGATTGCCAAAAAAAAAAACAATTCTAGATGTAAAATGAATAATAGTAAGTGAAGCAGAAAGAAGCAGCTTGAGGTTTCAACAAGAAAGGTAGACAAGCAGTCCCTGCTGAGATTTGGTCAGGATCCCTTGTGGTTACATTTTATTGCACTGGGTACCCCTTTGGAATATTCTTTTTTTTTAATCTGCTGTATAGTATGAGAGAAAAACATCTTGTCAGATGACAAAGAAAAACCTAAAAAAGTGAAGAGGCTGGATTAGTGACCTCTGTGCATGTTCGAATTTTAGATTTTTATTTATGATGCTTTTTGTTACCTTATACTTAGGTTTAGTCAACAGAGTTACTTATGTTGTGGATAAGAACACATTTTAAAACAGGACCTTTGATGATGTTGAGAAAATTAGAAGGCAAATTTTTAATGTAAGTATAATATAAGTAAGTATTTTTTTGTCTTCATTGTCATAATCTGAAGAATTCGATAGTTCTCTCCAGTAATAAGTAGTTAGAGTCGGATGGTGTCCAGTTCAGAAGCTGAAGGTCTTAAATTGAACACGACACACCATGGTGAAAATGGTAAAGGCATTAAAATGCAGTTCCAATGGGTCCTGACCAAATGTTAGTAAGCATGAGCTGGGAGTGTAACCACCCTCTTTGATAATTATAGGGATACTGTAGATAGTAACAATTCTCACAAAATATCCAGAATTTCCATGGTAGTGAATGTGAGCTTTTAATGCTCCTAGGTCACTAGTGACCCCTTGCTTCTGCTCCTAGCTTGAATTGGTGATGGTTCCTCTATTTTTATATGCAGTCTATAAGACAAATAAGGTAGGACGAAGGAACAAGGAAAAATAATCACAATCAAATAATCAGGTACAAAACTGGACACATGATCTTGTACTCAAATGTGTGATGCTGAGTAGGTGTAGGAATCACACAGAAACTATAAAAGATGGACATAGCCAACAGTGCAACACAAATTGGTTTGGGATTTAGTAGTTTGGCGCATCAACGACAGCAAATAGGCCAGAGACATATTGGTTTTTCTGAAGCTAGAGGTTACCTAATATGGATGAAAGGGTGGAGTGCTAATTTGTCAGCTAATGTCAGCTATCTTGATTAACTGGCTGCACTTGTAAGCTGTATACACATCAGTTAATTAGTGCCACGTAACAGACCAATAAATCACTAGAAATTCACCCACCAAAACTCCAACACAGCCTTCTAAGATGGTCTGTACTATGCAGAAAGACTTGCAGAAATACATAATATTAGACAAAATTATTTTAACTGATATCAAATAATCCATGAAAAATACTCCATAGGTATTACTGGGACAAACATGGTGGAGAGGTTGGCTCAAAGTAGTGGAGGAGACCTAGCAGACCCTTATCGGATCCTGCTGCCTGTGTCGCCTGTCAATCAATGCAGGAACACCTCCAGCAAATTTATTTATTTGGCAGCAGTATATCGATAATATAATGCTAGAGGATGCAATTCAATAAATACTCATATCAATATGTTGTCCAAACACTAATGCTGAGTTTCTTCAAAAGCTGGTATTGTCATATCAATATCAACATAAACTAATTAAGTGCATCAACCAGAGCATTATAGATGCTTAGGTGCTTTGATTTAGTGTCTACACCACACTTTTGAGGGCTCAAACTGACTTTGTTGAGTTTTCTAATGATGAAGTCTGGGTTAGTGTCACTCTTTAGCATTATTTAGGTCATGCTGGTTATTGGTGCCGCACAAACAGCTTTTCTGTTTGGCATAAATGGAACTGTTAAACCAAGTTGTTCTGGGAAACATGTACTGAAAGCCCACTGCTGAGAAAGAAGGTTAAAAACCTTCACGAATTGGCAGCGCTATATACAGAATGATTATCTTTTCACAAACTGCAATTTTTATCTCAACAGGAACTATTCTCAAGGTCTCGCAGTGTTTATATGTATCTGGGTATCACAGCAAATCTGTATAAAACACACGCACACAAACACACGTGCGCACACACACACACACGCACACACACACGAAAGCTCCCTGAGCAGTTGACTCTCAGGCCAAATGCGATTGTTAGAGGAACAGCAATGGGAACAATTGTTTGGACAGTTTGTTGAGATATAATCCCTTCATCTGGACCCTCTCTCCCTCTGTCTTTTCATCTCTCATGGACATACACACACACACACACACACAGACACAGGATACAAAAGCTTAGAGGACACAAACACACAGACTCACAGAAGACTGTGTACAATTCACGATCACCTTCCCTTTTTTTTCCTTTTGTCAGCTTTTCTTAACAAGTCCTCACTCACTGCCTGGTCTTCAGTCGTCACATATCAGATGAGTCTAATAAAGCAACAAAACAAATACATTTAGAGCTACTGATGGACAACTGCTCCCACTAGCTACTGTAGACAAGTCCGTCACATTTCTTCTTCTTCTTTTTTTTTTTTAACCTTTTGCAAGACCGGCTGCCAGCATTGCCTATTATCTATAAAATCATGACAACATTAAAGCAGCTGAGCCACCAGCATACTAATCATCTCTACCTATAAATGTATTCATTAAGGGTAAAAATGTGTCTATAAAAATAAAGTGAGGGTAGAGGCCAACGCTGGTAGCTCCATGTCGAGCCACCAGCAGCGGTCAAAAAGAGTACAGTGGTCCCTCGCTATAACGCGGTTCACCTTTCGCGGCCTCGCTGTTTCGCGGATGGTTTTTTTGTGCAATTTTGCATGCTTTTTTTTTTTAAAGCGCATTGTGTTCTGCGTCCTGATTGGCTGTAGACCATTGTCAATCAATCTTCTGCTGTGTCCTGTACAGTACAGAATGCGTTCAGCTTGTCAAATTTACATAAATAGAATAGAATAGAATAGAATAGAATTCAACTTTATTGTCATTGCACATGTCACAAGTACAAGGCAACGAAATGCAGTTTGCATCCATCCAGAAGTGCTTTAGCCATGATATAGATATATTACAAAATATAAATTAGCAATAATATAGATATATAAATATATTACAGAAATGGGTCTGTTATAGGTATGTTATAATGTACATGGTATGAAGCTATGTTATGAATATGCTATAACTATAAGTATGTACAGGCTGTAGTGGTGTGCAAGCTATGTACAGGCTATGAACAGGATATAAATATGAAAACTATACAGAAATATGAAATTAAAAAGCTATACAGAAATATGAACTAGTAGAATTAAAATTATCGTATTGTACAGAATGATTATTTATACAGAATTATACAGTAGTGCAGTTAAGATAAGTGGAATATGTGAATAATTTCTACAGAGGCTATATAAAGTGCTAGTGGTTGTGAGTGGTGGTTCAGTCCATGTTATTATTATGTGTATGAGGGTACAGGA
>VUQG01042395.1:0-26228 GCA_015106755.1 Etia nguti
GCCTCTTTGTTTAGTTAATCTGCAATCTTTTACATTTTAAAAGTGACCTTCCCAACACAGCATGAAGGTATGCAAAATATTTCTGCACACACACACACACACACACACACACACACACACACACACACACACACACACACACACAAACATCTACAATGATACTTAATCTCTGCTCTGTGCAGCCTGCATCACCCACTGTCCTACTTTAATGGACAGCATTAGGACATCACCCCGCTCCCCCCTCCTCCTTTAGGTCACCACACTCACACCCAAAAAAGATGCATCTAATCCATTACTCCTTAATAAGTCTTATCAAGGGACGCCGCTCACTCTCCTTAAAATAAAGTCTTGTAACACGTTATTTTTGAAACCTGTGTTCTTGCTGCTATTATCATATTATAACTTCTACCACTGTTATGGCTACCTGCTGTGAAAATAACAATAGTAAAGAAAATCTACCTTGAATGACAAGTAGAGAAAAAAAACCAGACAACAACATACTCCTGCTGCAACACACAGGAAAACACAGCAGCAAAGACATGTAAATGTTTTCCTAGCTAGAGAAATTAATAAATAACTAGCTAGCCCTTCCTTACCAAGTGTGCCGAACACCTGCTAGATGCTGCAGTGTCCCAATCTGTGATGTTTTCATCCCACAAATAAATAGCAGCCAGGTTGAAAATAGTGATTTCTCCCGACTCCATCAGGAGACTTCAACGTACCAAAAGAGCTCGCAGCTGCCGGCTACAAGTGAGCATAAGGGTGGAGAGCCAGGGATGTAATGAATATAACACATCGGAGTGACTTATACTTTCTTAGAGGTGCTTGGGATATTTGTATGTATATCACAACACACATATATACACACACACAAACACACACGTTCATACACACACTCCTCACTGTGCCTGATACCTTTTGATCGCAGTAGTGGAAAAATGAGTGAAACTGACAGGGTGAGACAGACAAGTAGATGGAAAAAAGATAGAAAGACTGTGTATGAGAGAGTTGGAGAAAAAATTGAGAGTGTTTATGTGCAGCTAGGCACTGTGAGTATCTCTATTTGATCGGGCACATGGTCCCATTTGCTTTCTGATCCATGTCACGCACGATCTTCACTACACGTCAGTGTAATGCACGTACATTAAGCGTAAGATATTTGTGTGTGGGGTGGTGGCGAATGAACTGAGCCATTTTGATACAACTGCTGATCCAGTCTTGGCAGGGAGAATGACCGTGCTTATTGAATGGCTGCCTGAGTACTCTAATGAGGTAATATTACCACACCAAATGATGAAAAATTCATGTTACAAGTTGGTGTTGGTGCAGATGGCTCTCAGGAATTTCATTTGCTGTTTGATATTCTTACTTGCCAGCTCAGCAGGCACTATTGTATGATTGGAGCAGGGGAAAAAAAAAAAATACACACTTAAAGCTGAAAGCCCAAGCTATTACCGTGAATAGCCTGTAGACACTGCAACACAAGTGGAAAAGTGTGTTTGTGTATGCACCTCTGTGCTTTGTGTGTGTGTGTGTGACTTGACTGTACTGTAAGCGTATGCGTGCATTTGTTTGTGCCTTTGTGTGTCTCTGGGCAAGAGTGTGTGAAACACAGGGGCAGTGAGGGTGAAGGCATGCATACTGAATGCTAAGTGATTATGCTGCCCATCTCATTGGCATTGGAGAGCTTGTACAGCTCTGATAAGTGCATTTATGGAAAAGTCAGCACAGCTTTATCTCGTCATTGCAGGTTAGATCACACAGATAAAAAAGGATTGGACTGCAAAAAGTAAATAAAAAAAAATTCAAACCTGAGATAAGACTCCGGCTTCTAAGCTATAGCAGCTAGTTTCAGACTCGCGCTGCTTTGTGACTGCTCATCAGTATAGTGCCTATCACTAACCTAGGGCTGTGTATGGGGCCTCACTAAGACCTCCGGGGATAGCTCAGATAACGTTCCCCTGAAGAAACTACTGATTTTAGATTGTGCTGCTTATAGTTGTCTTGGGCTGATTTCTGACGTCTCGTGCTGATGAGTTTTCCCCCCAAGGCTACAGCAGAGCAATCATCCCGGGTAACTTTTGATGTATGTAAATTTAGACAGCTTTACCTTCAAAGCATTTAATCACAGCTGATTTTTATTCTTACTGTTTCCGTTCTCTCGGGTCTCTATTTACCATCCTCGCCAAGCTCTATATCTGCCTTCTTTATCTTTTTAATTCTCTGCTTCTCATTCACCTAACACATCCCCCTGAAAACCTAATTTTTTCCCCTAATATCACCATCCCTTTGTATGTCCTCAAACCTCTCTGTACCTTCTCTTCTCTATGTGTCGAAATAAGGCTCCAACAGTGAACCCTTAGGGTGATGGTGATGGAATGCATTTGGGGGGCCAGCAGCTTTCTCTCTCCAACCTGCATGCAAAATCATCCCAATGGGGAATCACTGGCTCCTGTTTACAACACAGAGAGGGGTGCGAGTACCATGGTAACACCATTGCACTCCCCAGAACCCTTGGCAGATAGGTCTGCACAATCACTCCCAGTTAAAACGTTTCACTGTTGGATAAAGAAAAAGAAGAAGAAAAAAAGCTGAGGAGAAGAAAATTGGCTGAAAGTATCCTGGCTCACATCCAGTCACAGTGGAAGTCTGTTTTTTTAATTCCTTTTTCATGTTTCTTGACTTAGAAATTAAATTTATGAGCATGACAGAATGAAAGATGCCTTTATAGTCGCGTAAACACGTACTGTATACATAAATCCTACTCGGAACAAGTCATGCACTGTAAACACAGGCAACCCAAAAAGTCCAATCAGTACTGCAAAATGCACAGCAATGTGCTCGCAACAACAACTACTACAAAAATCAAGAATACACACATTCAACCATGCATAAAAAGAAAAGTCTCTCACACACAGTGCTGGCAGAAATTGCTATTTTTTTTCACTCTGGCAGAGTGCTCAAGAGATTAAGCTCAGGGTAATTTATAGTATTTTTGGTGAAAATAAATGCTTTACCCAGGTTTCCATTTAAAAAACCAATTTATTGATTTCCACTGTGGATTTTTGCTAAGTGACCCTGGCAGTTAAATATTCATAAGCCATTAAAAATAAAAGATGCACATTTTGTACATTTGACCCGCTGTTATGTACAGCACAGCCTATAATCTGTTCAATCCGGTATACTGTCCCACTCAGAGGTGAAGCGAGCACTGTTTTGCAAACAGAAAAACACCATTAGTTTCCCACATGTTCAGCGTTGATTAGAACTGGATGAAAGAGACTGCAATCTCCTCATTTGGTAGATAGAGAGGCCCACAAATATCTCCATAACATTATTCTGTTGCTGTTGTTGTTCCAAAACATGCTGGGGTTTTTTTTTTTAAGATTTTGAAAATTGCCCGTCGTCGCAGCATTTAGACTGAAAAACTGAGGGAAACAATGAAAAGAAACGTAGAAAACCCAGAAAACCTTTAATAAGTTTGAGAAGACAGTGCATTCTCGTGATTCCCTTTATGTAAAATGAGGGCGATGGTGAGGGGAGGAGGATGTATCAGGTTTTTTGTGAAACAACAAATTAGGGTAGGGCAATATGGCCAAAAATATTTATCACGCTATGTATTTGAAAATTTGCGATAACAATATAACTGACGATATAATTGATGCGAGACAAAATACTTCACAACTCCACAACTTTATTAGTGCAAAAAAAACCCCCATCAATGTATTTTCACTTAAACAAGCAGCTGTTTTTTATGTGCATTAACGCTATATAAAAATTTAACAGCGCAAATGCAAATTCCTTGCTGACAATTAGCGAAACAAAACAGTCAGATAAGTCAGAGTTTACTCAACTCCTCCTTATTGTTTCCTCCACTTCTGTACCATTGATTCATTAATGCTGAATTCTCGCGCAGCTGCTCTATTCTCATGTTCTACTGCGCGACTGATAGCCTTGAGTTTAAAATCCGCTTCATACGCATGTCTCTTAACATGTGCCATTTTGGGGTCCTTATACACACACAATACGGTAATATTATGTTGAAGCACAGTACGTATTACTCCGCGAGGCTCCTGACTACGGTAGCCGTAATGCTCCTACAATCCATCAAGCGGTGCGGCTTCGTAGCTTACCAAAGTCGTACTAAAACATTTTTGACAGATTTTTGAGCGCCGTGTACCACATAAAATCGGTTTGAGGTCAGTAAGCACAACCAGAATTCATAAGGCGCACTGGATTATAAGGTGCACTGTCGATTTTTGAGAAAATTAAAGGATTTTAAGAGCACCTTAAAGTCTGAAAAATACGGTAATAACGACGGCCCACTTGCATGTTCTACAAAAAAAAATGTGCTTTGGTGGGTATCTGACGGACAAAAACCAAATCAGTTCCACATCACTAAAGTTGCGGCATTTTTACAAACCATTTCTGGTTCATCTGTTTCATTCAACGATCCGCTTTTGCCCTTCTCATTCTCCGTCGCCGCCATGTGCATATGAAAACAAAGGCGCTGCGCATGCGTGTTTTACCCATATTCTATCGCGATATTTCATTTTCTTATCATTGCTTAACATTATACCGGTATACCGTGAACGATATAATATGGCCCAGCCCTACAACAAATAAGGGATAGAAAACCCCCCAGCTCTTTATCCAATAATACACTATAACTTAAAAATTTGTTCCATCTGAGTGTAAGAGGAAAAAGGTCAAATTTGTTTTTTTTTCTTCTTATCTGCTCAATATTGTCTTATTTAGCTCTTCAATAAGCTTCTCACATGTCTGCCATTGCAGGATTGGGATTCACTTGCTCAGTGTGAGTCCCCCCATCTTGAGAAATTATGCATTGGCTGCGATGCTCCCTGCTGAATCCCTGCTGGGGCTGAGCGGTGTTCTGGGATGCAACCCAAGTCTAATCATCCGCTACAAGTTTAAAAGTAGCCATGGGTAGTTTTTCAGTGGCGGGGAGGAGGGACCACCATGAGGGGGCCCTGCAGAGATGCTCTGCAGAGGCCGCGGCTCTATCCAACTGTCCTCAGATGAAGCAGGCCAGGTAATGAAAAGCAGAGAGAGAGACAGACGAGGGAACTGAGTGAGGTATTTGTTTCCGCAGTTAATAAAAGCTCTCATTCCACATCACATTCATCGCATTTTCTCAGAATGTCCCTATCCTGTGTCCATTTAGAAACACTTTGTCCATGTCAAGTGTCTCCCACATAGGATGTGACCACTTGTGCATCCTGTGTGACCATGCAAATGTGTACACGTTTGCATATCCAGGAAACTGCTTTGGATCTTCTTTGAATCAAGCCTCTCTCCACCATTTACAATGTCATTCGAAGTTGGGTTTGCATACTTATTCCTTTAAACATCCATTCGTCCATTTTCTTAACCACTTAGGTCTAATTCGGGGTTGCTGGGTTGGGGTAGGGGGTTTTGAGGGAGTGGTTGTTTTCCCAACTGTCATAGAGTGAGGAGGTGGGGTACAAGTCTTTCTTCTTGTTATTGTAACTGTTTGCCATGTTTTGTACTATGTTTTTGTCCTAATGCTGCTTTGACGGCAGATTAGTGAGCTTGAAATTTGTTGCTAAACCCTGTGAAAGGTTTGACACCAGGGTCAACTCTGATTACTTTAAATGTTCGGAGCTCACCCAACTGCTACACTTCATACTGGTGATTCTGCCCCTATCCTCGGTCCAGTGTTTATACTAGCGGTTTCATGCATTCCTGTGCACGAGGCTCTGGGTTTCACTCAGAGAAAATAAGTATTCTAAAATTTACGCCCTCAAGATCTTTCAAGGCTCTTTGCCATCAAAACATCCAACTAGCCCCTGCACTGCCTGCAGTAAAGCAAGACAAGAAGACAACACCCTTCCCCATTACGCCCCAATCTCCTATCCCTTTATCCTCTTGTCATTTACTCCTGATCCCTGATTTCTTCTGTAAGCCGACTTCGGCTGGATAACCCCTTAAATGCTTTGAAATTCAATGAGGTTATCACTTCAGAATATGCTTAATTACAGTCACAGTTGTGGCTAACACGTAGGTGTTTACATGAAATTGACAGATGAAAAAACAGACAAGGATAGAGGAAGAAGGAAGTTACAGAGCACAGCTTGAGGAGAGATCCCTTACACGTTTTTAGCCGATTTAATAAATGAAGAGAACTTTGCACAAAACCCTTTCTTGACCACAAATGCAAATGATTCTATACAACAGTGAAGTAATAACCTTAGTACTGATGGGAGGTTATGTTTGTTGGAAAATACAGCCTGTGTTTTGGGGTTGCTGTGATTAGAAACTGGAGATGACTGCTTATTCCCTTCGAGCTGGAAATTCAGTTGTAATAAAGCAACACGCAGCACTGCTTCCTTCTGCTATCCGCTCACCTCCAAGCTGCAACCACAAGCTTTTAAGGATGAAGGATGTTTTAGCATTGAGGTGTTGGGGTACCTACATCCTGTTGTGTGCACTTCCTCAGAAATGCAATTATAGCACACATCAGGGCTAGAGGAATATGTTTGTGGGGCCGAAAGAATTGTGACTGACCTTCGTGAGCACTTTTCCTCTACAGGTTTGCAGTGCTGCTGGTATTAGTTGATAGGTTGGACAACACAAAGCAGGTTGAAGGAAGGGTAAGTCATTTTCTCCTTTGCTGTAACGCTAGACAGATTCCTATTTTCTTATTTAGCTAAGCTATTTCGAGCTCTAACCTTCTTTGTACTGCATTTGTCATTCTCCATTGAGTGAGTGAGTGAGTGACAGTAAACACGATTACTTCAAGTGCATAAGAAGCACAAAAGCAGGCAGATAATGCACAACATATCAACAATGTTGTGGTGGCACATTCATAACTCTGTGCCTTTGACTGCATACATATAGCTCGGATATTTACACTGTGGCTATTACAACAGCACTGCAGAGGAGCATAACTTAGCCTTTAGTTTGTTCATGCTGGGGTGGCAGCTGCTCAGTAGAAGTGGGCATGTTAACCCCACAAGTTATTTTACTGTTTTAGTGACTTTGGGTTTTTTATTTCACAGCAGCAGCCCTGACATATGGAGCTTTACTAGGGAGAACTAACAGAAAGTTAATCTGCCCCTGATTCCCATGGCTTGGCCAAACTACCCCCCCCCCTTTTTTTTTTTTTAATAAACTAGGTCACAACTAACCACAGCCAATCTAGGAGAAGAAAAAGCCCCACCAACTAAAAATAAACAGCCTGGTACAAAGAGGGAAGAAAAAAACAACAACAACATTAAGAAATCAAAATTGGATCTCTTTGTTCTGAATTTGGATCATTCACATTTTTTTTTCTTTTTTTCCACTACGCTACAGAGAGGCGGAAACTGCTCGCAGGCCAAGAACGCTATTGTCTTTGGAGTAGACAATAAAAAAAGAAGAAAGCCCAGCACAGCCTACAACCACAAGCCAACCCAGAGCCTTACACGTGAACATCGAGCTGGTGTAATCCACTATAGACATAAGCTGCAGAATGTAATTGAAACAGTGCTGACAGCAGTGCAAAAGATGAAACACAGGCACAACGGAGGGAGGGTGAAAATGGCAGACGGCACTTTTCTTGTGGCTTGTGATGCAGTGAGAAGCTTGTGTTTAGTTTAGGTAATCCTCTGTGCTGGAAATACGGCCGAACCAGTTCCCCTCTCATCTCTGATAACGCAATAGTTAGGCTAGTGCCTCTCAGACTGCTGACCACCTCTCTTCTCACGTCTATCCTTTCTCTCTCCTCTCCCGGGTCTTTTCTGCACTTTGTCGTGGCAACCCTGCAGGCATGTTGTCTCCCCTCCTGAGCTCAAAGATTCTGCAGCACCTAGGATGTGCCTCTCGTGGGAGAGCAGACTAAAAGAGGCCCTAAGAGCAAGAGGAAAAACTGAGTGCAGGAGATGCAGAAGATGGGATAGATAAGGGGAGAATGAGTTATGTTTTCATGTTCACAGCCTGTCCTTTTGATGTGCGCACCAAAACAACCTGAGGCTCACAGCAACCAGTCCCAGTGGCTAACATGACAGTCAGCTTGGCAGCCAGTCCGCACGCTGGAGACTGTACTCCGCCTTTATTCCCGCCCTGTCCTGCCGCGCACACTGCCATCCCCTCCCCATCTTCGTGGCGTCCCCCACTTCCCACTTCCCAACCCTCCATCTCAGATGCCAGCGCACATTTGGCACCCCATAACCAAGCCTCCCATTTCTGCCAACCAGTCTCACTGTTATGCCAATGATTTTGGAAGCAACCGTGCACCATGAAAATAGCACACCATATGCAACAGGAAATGCTGCCCACTAACACTAAACTTTCTAAATAAAAACGATAGGCGGGCAGAAGCTTGTGTGTGTGTGTGTGTGTGTGTGAGATATCACGATTGGACGGATCCCAAAATGAGAAAAGAGAGAATGAGGAACCATGCTGGTGCAGACCCACATTCGGCAGTGTTGCTTTAGCACCTCTGCACACAACACGCATATAACACACTCTAAGCATTATTCATTTTCATTACAATGATAAGGCCAGTGCCACATAAAAATAATTACAACAGAGGAAGGAATACTAATGAAGATATGGATAATCATTATATGCATACATGGCCAGCAGTGCTGTGATCATGACTGTTGTTGTTTTTTATTGTCTTTCATCTCGCTTAAGAGGCGATGAAAATCAATGGCAGGCTCTCCCTGCGGCTTGGCAACCATCTACAACCCACTGTAGAGGATGGGGATGACTCTCTGTTATAGCTCCCTTCTTTAACCCACACTCACAAAATGTGCGCACACACACACACACAGAGTCAGGCGCATCCGCATGTGTACACATTATTGTACACACATACACATAGACACGCACAAACTCCCCTCACCATAGGCTGCAGAAGGAGATTGTTATCGGGGTGAGGCAGGGTTTTAATTGATCTTGGTCACAGTTTAATGTGAGGCAAGGATTAGCTGTTATCGGTGGAAGGGAAGAGGGAGAGGGAAGGGCTTGGGGAGGAGATATCACAGTCCCTGACGTTAAAACCCGCCGCCCTTGATGACAGGAATTCTGTGATGTGACCCACAAAGATGCGAGTGTGCTGCTGGGAAAGTGCTTGTGGAAAGCTGGGCAGAGGAGAGACAGGCGACATCAAGCTGAACTTAATCCCAATTTCCCTGTGACGTTTTGGGCCAGATCTCGGCTATTTCTAGCCCCGTGCGGAACGAGGGATAGAGACGGTGCCAGACTTGGGCCTGTGCTATTTAGATCCACAACTTGTTCTTAAGCCTTATTGAAGCGTACAAGACATGAAAGTGAGCCACGTTTGATTATTGGCAGATGAATCATCAGAGAGCTAAAGGGCATAAGAGAACGGGCCGGCAAGAGGTATGGGACTCCCTTTGCATCATACTCGCACAGTATTGGCATCCAGAGTCAGAGTTTCTGCAGTCCTTGCGATTCCCTATGGTTCAATAAAACAGGAGATAAATAAGGTAAAGGGCAGACAGGGTCAACATTAATCACCAAATTACACAGGTTCAAAACATAGCGGTGTGTCTTGTGGCCACCACATATCAGCAGGGATGGATATAACTTTTTTTTAGCCACAGATTTCAAAGAGTGCTTTCACTGCAGCTTAAATGCCAGGGCAACATGAAAAAAAAAAGCAGTACAGTGTGCCAGTTGGTGAAGCTTCAAACTGAATGAGGGAGAAAAACATCACAGCTCAATAGCTGCTTCGTTGTTTCTCTGTACAGTTTTTTTTTCTACCAAAGAGAACATTGTAAAATTCCTAATCAGAAAAAAGAAACAGACAACTTAGGAACAGAGCACAAAAAACAGAGCAGAAAAGCTGCATAAAGCAGCTTCAGCACTCCAATCTCATGACTCTGTGCATGGCAAGGAGCTATGATTGGTTTTGTTCAAGTGTATTTCATTGATAGTGGAGGCTTGTGGCTTCGGGCGGCATAGACAAGCAAAACAAATCATCGTAGCCATGAATCTGTTGCTTCTTGTGCTTCTCTTTTCTTCTCTTTTGGACAGTTTTCTCATTCAGCGCTCTTCACTGACAGTAGACTATAGTTCAAGAGCCTCTTAACAGTCTGCCTCACCCCACTCCACCCCCAGCCGCCTGCTTTTCTCCGAGTTCCCAAGACAACACTTAACCCAAAGGATGGATGAAAAATCAGAGGCAGCAGAATGTCCAATTTCTCCACAGAGGATCCGGTAAATGAGACGAGGTTTGATTTGAGGGTGTTGTCTCGCATCAGAGCCATTTGTAACTTTGTTGTATAAATGGTCAGTTCAGTGTATAGTATTACCATCCTATGGAAAACAAACTGAGGAATGACATATCATCAGCAATCAATGCCTTTTCTTACACTGAGCTCCTGATTTATGGTGTATAGCATGCTGAACATGATTGACATAATGCTGATTTTTACGTTGTATAAACTAATTAAATTAGCAGTGTTTTATAACCTCAGGTTTAAAGCTTCATACTGTAAGGTCTAACACACACACACACACACACACACACACCTTTATGAGCCCCAAACATCTCTGTGCCCCCACTCATTCAGGACCATAAAAACATATTTATGAGAGCATCAGGCCATTGAGCCACAGCAATGTTTGCCATTTTCTCTGCGCTCTATGATTCCATCCAAGCGTCAAGATTGATTCTTAGAGCTCCTACTGTGTCACCCTCCATAAGGAATATGTATAATTCAACAGCCTGTTTTTTTTTCCCCTTCTGTTTTTTTTTCTTTTTTTATAAACATACACTCATACTATTACCAACCCTCAGCGACGAAGCCATCCAAGGAAAAAAGAGGATTGTCTGCTTGGGGGACAGAGCGGAGGGGTGGCGGAGGAGTTGCTGGTGGATTGGTGCTGCTTTTTATTCCCCTCAATGCCCAGAGATGCTGCTAACACAAGTCCCATGTTGTTCTTCGTGCAGAGACACTAACAGACTGTCACATGGTAGGACACTGCCAGCTGAACACTCACCAACACCAATCCTGCCTGGCAATTGTCAGCCTGTCATTTCTAATGGCCACAGTGGGCCAGGTGCTCGCAGAAGAGGCAAGGCAGTCGAACACACGCAGCAGCCCGAGCTTTGTACCTGAGCCTAGAAGGGAAGTTACTGTTGTGTCTATGTGGCTCAGTGTGGAGGCACTGGTGTGTACTGTACTCTTTAGGGGAAACAGCTAACTGTGTACAGTACAAGTCATGTTTCTTTGTTTCTTATGTGGGTGCATGTGTGCATGCATGGATGTGCATGGGCTCTGTGTGTGTGTGTGTTTGCATGACTTTCTGGACTCCAGTACGTGTGCGTTTCTGTCAAGCATTTTTTCCCGGCGACGGAGGGCTCGCTGGGCTAGGCAGGACTACAGTCATTACATCCACACTCTCGCACAAGCAGATGGCAAAACAGATGATCCTCGCTCATCTCACTCATGACCATCCATATTTATTTCATGGTTGCTGGCCCACAGACTCCCCATGCCTATCACTTCTCCATGAGTGCCTTGGCAGGGAGAGGGTTGCCGACGCACACAAGTGTTTGGATAACAAAATAGGCATGAAAAAGTAAGCGAGTGAGAGCGAACACAAGAAAAAGCTGTGAAAACCAGGAAGGAAAACAATGGTACTTGCCAGGGGTTGCCCATCAAAGCCGTTAAATAACTTCACATTGATCAAAGATAGCAGCAAATCCATGTGTTGTTGTGAGCTACTGTTCATGACTAAGGCTCTGGTCGATGCTGGTTGACGTGATTTATACCGCTTCTTGGAGTGCCAATAAATGAAAGGTCTGATTGGCTCAGTGTAGAACTGGACAGAATAGCTCTTCACTCACAGCCTTTGATCTTCTGCTACTTACTGAGGAAATGGGGAACCTTGCCTAAGACGAACTCTCAGAAAGCTACATACATTACCATCCTATCCCCTGGAGCTAGGCCAGAGCTAAAAAGCCCAAATTGGTCCGCACCAACGTTGTTTAATGGAACCTAGTCTGATGAGAGGCCATTTTTAAATCCACTTGACCAGCTCAATACGGGCTGTGTGACATCAATGCAGTATAGCTTTTGCTGAGGCAGTAAAGTTGGGCCTTTTACCAGGTATCCTAATTATCTCCATTCTCTCCTCTCTGTTTTATCTATAGACGCGAGTATTAATGGGTGGATTTATTCCGGCGTAATCGTCACATCTTACCTTAGCCTCCTCCTCACCCCCTTTTCTTTTCCTCTCCTTGCTCATTTATTGTTGATGTCTCAGCGCATACTTCATGGCCTTACCAGATCTGGCAGCAGTCCTGGACGATAGTTGAAATTTAGGTTAATCATAGGAAGTGACACAGAGGTGTCCCCCAGGGCCAGTGGCTGAGTGAGCAACTCAATTAAGAGTAAACAGCCTCAGACAGGGCCACCCATACAGGCTGGATCTCTGTGAGCTTCAGGGGAAAGGGAAGGGAGATCTCAGCAAAAGTCTTTTGCCTTCTCTTTGCTCTCCCTGGGCAGGCCATGGATTCAGCGCTGGCACTGGGAAGGCAGAGCCAAGGGGCACAGTGGCCGTGTGCTCCAGTTGCTCCGTCGCAGATTATTCACCATAACTGCAGGGGGGCTTCGAGCGGGACATGTGACACACACAGATGAGTGGAGAGCAGCTTTGTTCCATTATCAGTCAGGCATGGGATTCTGAGAATGACGGCTGTAAAGAAGGAAAGGGCAGCAAGAGTGGGAATCATAAACATCATCCAAACCACCGTTTTCCATTTTCCCTCCCCTCCCTTATCCTTGAGCCAGACTCAGAGATGGGGCCATGGTGGGGATAGTGATAAGGACAGATTGTGGCCATACTGTTAGCAGGGGTATAGAAAGAGCCAAGAGGCTCAGAATAGATAGCTAGGTCTATCAAGGCTAAGGAAGGGCCCTTGAGTCTAAGTGCTGTCATTTCCAATAGCAACAAGCAGATAAAAACAGCTGGTGCCCATGGAAAAGTTCTGCTGCTGATTTGTTTAACCTCAGGACAGGAGACAGGTGAAATACCAAAAAGTTGTGTTGCCAGAGTAACCAGAAATATGTAAAATTTTCATCACTAAAGATGCATTTTTCTATGTTTTGGTGTAACAATGTGGAGATATTGATGAATGCAAATTTGAGCTTGTGTTAGAAACGGTGAAAAAAAAATCACGTGTCTCATAAAGCTTTAAAAAATCCTGCTCATGAATGTATTATTTAAAGTATAAGAATCAAGGAGTGGATTGGACAGGATTTGAGTTACAGGTAAAGTTAGCAACAGTCGATAATTAGTTTACTTGGAGATGCTGGGCATGAGCTTTCTCATCATGACACATAGCATGCAGTGTTTCCAGCGGAGAGAATGAACTCTGACTGCATCGCGCAGGAGGCACGTGAACAAAGAGGTGCAGGGTGCCCGGGATGAAGGAGCAGCAGGGGGTTACTCCAGTAGAGGAGGTGCTGTGCTCGCCTGGGCTGATTGTGAAAGTCAGACTTGGAAAGTGCTTTGGCATGTATATTATAGTTTTTGCAGCCTCTTCATTACATCCTTTTTCATCATCTGTATGAGAATAATATTATATTCTCCAATGCAACACCCTCTGGAGCACAATCAGGCCTCTCACACCTATTACAGTAATAAACACGCACAGAAGATCTCCAAATGAGCAAGAACTGTGAAGTAAGCTGGGTCCTGTTAGTCTTGGTTTGGGTCCTTTTATGTGCCTCTTGTAAGATATTTGTTTGGGTTCTTTCCTACATACCAAGAGCTTCGGTTATATGAGCTTCGGTTATTGCTCGTGCTCCGCCCAAGTTTCTGAAAGCTTTTGCTTAATCTTGCTGACAAGTAGATGAAACCAGCAAACAAACAGACAAATCATCACGTACATCCAGCTCACCTCAGAGGAAGAAAAATAGTGTGACTCTCTGAAGCAATTTCTAATGGTATTTCAGGCATTCTTTGCACTGTCATCCACGTTAAAAATATGAGGAGCAAAAATCCTGGCTTTTGTTTTCTTTCGCATTGATTTCACTTTCATTTTGCTGTTGTTACAAAGGATTTGAAGTCAATAACAATAACAAATCTGTGATACAATGAAAAGGAAATAAGTAAACAAACAATGATAGCAGGTTCCACTGTGGGCTCTTTCAGATAAAATGACTAAATATTGCCTGAGCCGGGCCTTTTATCAGCTCAGTTGTACCTGTCTCAGGCTGAGGCCCACCCAGCCACCTTAAACTTTGGAGTATTGCTGAGTATTTATAATTAAAGAGACACACAAAAAAAATTAAATTAATGTGAAATTGCAGTGGAATAAATTTGCCATCCTAGTCCCTGTAACCAGGACATTGAACCAAATCAGGACCAAGGGCAAAATCTTTAAAAACAGTAAGCGTGGTGGTGCGGATGACTTCATTACCACCATCAATCACCCACGCCCACAGTGACTGTCAGATGTCACCTATTCTCATCTCAGTCTTGTCATCTCCTCCCTGCTTGTCGGCTGACTAGCAAATAAGATAACTGGGGAAAAAAAAAGTAATTTGCCATCTAACGTCACCTTTGAGTTCTGTGGGACGTGTTTTTGTGGCAGTTGTAGAGGGCAGGTTGTGGCGCCCTGACCCGTAGTCTCTCCAAAAGGATAATGAGCCCCGTGGCTGCCCAAATGAATGGCGTGGGTGGCCAAGGTTCAGCCTGTTTCCCTATAATGAGCTTCCGTCCTTTCAACAATAAGCCACAAGCCTTTTTTTCTGCGCTTTTTAATTCCTTCCATAAGAAATATAGACAAAAAGCAGAGTTCAAATATGTAAATAGCCTTGAGCATGATCATGCACACCATTGCGTGGAAAAGTGAGAGTAAACAATAAGAAATGCAACACCAGCTGACATTTTGAGGTCAGCGTCATTCCTCTCTTCATCTCTGGCTCCTCAGCATTCCTGATTAGTTGTAGTGGCTTTGAGGGGGTACATTCTCACTGTTTGTCCGTGGAGCTAATTAAGAGCGACGCACAAAGCAACAAACAAAACAACATATCAGCTACATTAAATCACTTCTGAGGGCGCTGAGCAGTACAAACATGCCACTCGCTCAACCTCCCACCCCCCACTCTCAGGTCGTGGTGTGCTTGGCGCTGAGGAGACAGAGAAAGTAGACAGTGCAATGATTTTGGCCATCAAACACATGTCATCTTCCCCGAGTGGGCAGGGAACAGAGGTGGCCGAGGGAGACAGTTTGTCAGCACACTATTGTGTGATGGGTGAATAAACGTAGTGTGTTTGCGTGCACGTGTGCGCTTGTGTGTGTGGCAGGGGCTGAGGGGACCAGATAAGCGGTAGACAGGAGGGAGAGGACAGTCACTCACAGTACAGGGACTTTTCAAGTGCAAGCCTGTCAAGCATGGATTCCTGTGACAGCCACACTGAACTCCTGGTGAGCTACTATTTCCCCTTCCATGGTCAAGATTACAATGATTGTCCTGACTGCAAAGGCCACCCATAAAGTCACCGAACACAGATGTTTGGCAGTCTGGCTCAAATTTCTCCTTCTCTGATGGTATAACATAAATGTGACCTGAGATCAACACATAGAGCTGCGTGAACCTCACCTGGCTGTCCTGTGGTAAATTATGCAAGCATGCATTTGTGAAGTAAGAAAGTAACACATGCTGAATGGGTTAATAGTGCAAAGACAGAGAGATATTTCACCTGGTGTCTATGTCAGTAAAAGCTACTTCTGTTACTCTACATGTTTGCCCTTCGAGATGCAGCCCCAAAGGGATTTGGGTATCCTCCTGGAAATGAACAACTGACTTTTCAACTTGCCAAGCAAATGTGCAAATCACTACACTATAGAGCCACACGCATTTTCCCCACGTGTCTTCTGTGTGAGTAAAAGAACAACTAACAGCTTTATTGGAAACATAGATTTCACTTGTCTTATGTGAGAGAAAATCATTATCAACCACAGAGGAGAGGACATAAAAGTGCTGAAGGCAGTTCCATTTTTGGGACATGAAGACGCATGTAGAACAGCGATTTTCATACCCTCGTGAATTTAAAACACCTCCCGGTTTCACTTTATTGTTCGCTAATTAGTGGCAGAAACAGGTGTGAACTTTGTCCAGTGGAATGAATAGTGAGTGGCGTTTGCTGCTGATGCAGAGGCATTGGTTTCTACCAAGCACTGCGGGGTCGAGGGAAGGTTTGGAACTTGGCCCTGCAGAGTCTCAAACAGCCCTATAATGACAGCTCTCAGCAAGAGTCTAATTTCATTGAGTCTTTGATGTGACCGCTAATGGCTGCTGACAGAAGCCCCTTTCAGACCTGTACTCCTTTCTGTTAATCCAATGGCATCTCAGTGTGTTGGCTCTATGAGCACCATGATGACTTTTTTTCTGCAAAAGTTGCGATGGTGCTCTTAGTATGTCGGCCCTGGTAACTTTTCCATAAAACTTTCAACACGATGGAAGTCTAAACTGACTGCACGAGACTGGCATGGCACACATCGTCTGTTTAACTGGTAACACTTTAAAATACAGCCTGCAACTAAGTGCATAATACAGATACTTAAAGGTAGGATACTAGAATAAGGGGGTAAAAGGTCGGGTTTTTATAGGAAACAAGGAAATAATTATACCGTAAGTAAATGTAAGAAACGCCTAAGTACTTCTGTAAGTAAGTTCTGCATAATTTCTCGGTAATTTAACAGAAAAACAAAAAATATTTCCCAATCTTAGATTGTAAGTACATTGTACTTTTCAGGGCACAAGCAGGCTGGAGTGGCCTATCCATCTCCAAGGAGAAACGCATGATACTGTAAGTAATTTTGAGTATAGTGTAGGTAAAAAACTGCAGTTGAATAACAGAAAATCAATCATGCACATTAACAGAGTGTACTACCTTTAAATATTTGTAGGAAAAATATAATTACATTGCAATTTGAAATGATGTAATTGTATTTTTTACACTGAAATAGAAGTTATATTTAATTACAGGGGAATTAAGTCTTTAGTTGCAGGCCATATTATAAAGTGTTACTATCTAATATACCATTTCCATCTGACATATTTTGTTTATACTTTATTTTTGCTATTACTAATCCAGGAGCTCTCCGTTTGAGCTGCTACAGAGTGCTACAAACACAATGACATATACAAACACCCACAGACACTGCCCTTAGTGGCAATGGCACAGCAAACTAAATTTTCAAAATTGTTGCAATGCACTGGAGCCGGTGCAGACATAAATGCAGCAAGAATTTTGCACGTTCGGCTGAAATCGGACATTTAATATCTCTGTTGTGGGAATGTCTGAATGAAGACTGGACTAACATTAATATAATTGACCTGTGTCTGAATTACAGGAAAAGAAAAGCTCACACCTAGCTTACGTCGCTTCTTAATCCTTTTACAAACACAGGATATGTGGCTTCATAAGTCTGTTTAAATAATGCTGTTCCTTCATTCATTCATCTCACGGGTTCCTCTCATCTTCACTGAGTTGGTTTGGAAAAAGCAACGTTTGCGCTATGAGACTGACCCTGTCGAGTGCACAAATTGAAATGCAAACGAACTCCAGGAGAAATTCTTATTGCTGTTTAGGGCATTCTCCAAAACAAGCTGACTTTAGTTAGTTGCAACTGAATACTTACGCAGTCTTGAAAGTGATAAGCAACTATCACTACTTCATAAGATCATCCTGAATTCTACCAAAAAGTGACCAGATTGCTCATCTGGACTTAAATCCAGTCAGATGTGGTCATAATTACAGGCAGGAGTATTTTCCCATACTAGGCTCTTTCTTTATTAAGAATAAATGTAATCTGACTTCTGATAATTAACTGAGTTCCCGTTAACCTGAATGAAGAAACAGAGCTTATTTGTCAGTGATCCAACAAAGGTGACTCAAGCTAACAAAAGTTTTTATGTCTCCATATACTGTCATTGTTTCTTTGCCTTCAAGGTATCCAAAAGATGCAGGCCTGTCTGACTTTGTGCTAGACATCTATGTTGTTTAAAAGTTGCAGCATCTGACACATCATGCTGCACGTCAGCCACAGAAAACACAATCCATCATTGCATGCCTGGATCCATAAAAATGCAAACAGCTGTGTGTTTGCATATTCGGACAAATAGGGAAGTGGAGTGTTGCACACACCCTAATTCTCAGAGCAGGATGTTTGCTTATATCTCGCCTACCCTGCTTGAGCTGTGACCTGGTCAGCCAAACATAATATTTGCCATGTGGCAGTCAAAACAGGTTTGACTCTTCATTCGGGCCATTCCATGCACATTGAGTTAACAGGTTTCAGGTGTAGTGAGGGCATGTCAACTGAAGAATGCAGTAATCAGTCATATTTCACTCCAGGCACGCTTGGGCTAAACCACAACCTAGCGTCATCTTCCCTCTCCCCTACATTTCCTCTTTGCTTTGTCTGTGTCTCTTGAGCACATAGTGCGGGAAACGCTTAATGAATCAGACAAGCTGTTCACATGGACAATAATGAGCAGGTTTTGGTTGAGGGGAACCACAAATTCTGCTTTCCACTAAAGTGCTTGAGTTAGTGTTACAACAATAATGAATGGTACCACAGGGATCTCTGTTTAATATACTCTTATTAATAAGGCAGTACTGCACCAGACTTGCATACTGTACATTGGCAAATACAATCGGTATCTTGCTAAGATTTCCAGGAATACAAAGCTAAATCACTGTTTAGGAATTCCTCCTGACAACCTAAATTAGATTATTCAATGTAAACAATGAAAAAGAATATCTGTGCAATAAGCCACTTTAGAAGGCTTTGATGTATTCATGGATAATTTGCCATATCCCCCACCCCCCTGCAGTGGCCCTCAGGACAACGTTTTAACTGATATAAATCAGCTTTACTGCAACTGGTCAAAATTTCCTTATTCACATCACAGAGCTTTCAAGTGATCATCTATCAGCAAAACTAATCTATTTTCCTCTCAAAAGGGGCCCTTTTTCATTTCAATTCATGGATCCACTTAATTTGAGCACGACCTTTTTTTAATACAACACATATTATGTGGAACAGTTGTACCCTTGAGCAATGTACTTTACCTGCATTTCACTGGTTCAAAGCTGCGCTTTGCAAATGGGTTCCAGAATTTGTGAGTCACTTGGGATGAAAGCCTCTGCCAAGCCATGAAATAATAACACTAATATTTACATAAGGTCTCAATTGCTGCTAATTCTTTTATTTCCCGCCGCGTGTAACAATATGTGATTGACAAGTCCTCACACTGTTCTTTAGCTTTTGACAGACAGTAGAGTACAACCTTTGCCTGCAACCTCCTGCCCCCCACCCACCATTGTAAAGTACAGTATAATTAAGTCACATTGGTAATTGGGGTGTGTCTTGACTAAGGCCTGGGTGGCAAGGGCATGATAAACTTCCTCTAAGACCCTTATTTTCTAAAAACAGCTCTAATCATGGTGAGGATGTGGCCTTACGCACGGACTAACAGGGAAAGTACAGAGCACACAAGAGCTGAGGATGTGTTTAAGACAAGGATGAAAAATGCAATCAGGAAATACTGGAAGGAAGGCAACTGCAGAGAGCAAGTGGCCAGCTAATAATAGAGCTGATAAGAGAGCGGTGTAACCCAAACAGTATGCAGACTAACTCCTTTCTGGTCTTGCAGGAAAATGAGTTAATGATTTGCACGACTCTGGCAATCCCCATGAGCTGAATATGCAGACCCAATGAAATATAACCAATATTTCATACATCTTAGGGGCCGACACCACCACTACGACCACCCCCACCCCTGCTTTTAAATATGTAGCTTACAACAAGATTAGAAGATTCGAATAACAGCTAATTCAGTTTTATATTGTAAAATGATCAAACACATTAAAGTTGTGTGATTTCAATGTGCACAAATACATTTAGCATTTTGCTGTTTTCTAACCCCAGCAGTCCTCCAATGCAGCCTCCACTGAAAATCATCATTTGTTATTTCCTGCGCTTGGCGAGATCAGGGGACTAACAGGAAGGCTTTGTGGTAAATCAAACCTCCTTTTTTTGTATCAAAACAACCTTTTCTTCATTCTCAAAAACAATCTGCTAGGCTGCTCTATCTCCCAAGCTGTCCCCAGTAACAGATGCTTATTCTTAGCCTATCCAGAAGAGATGAGGGGATCAGGCGAAAGAAACCAGTTCTCCCAGATGTGTCAAATCAAAACAAGGGCCGTGTTTGTAATGGCAGGGGTCTGGTTCTCTTCTTATGCCGTCTTTTCTGACCGATCCAGTTTCTTATTCAATCAGGAAACAAACAAATTTGATGTGGAACTATATAGTTAACGTTGCAGTAGACAATCTCACAGTGATGAAGCTGAAATGTGTTTATTTACATGCCATATTTCATCAAGTTGATTTACGAGTACTGACCTGTCTATTGAAAACAGTGGGGGTGGCAAGCTCCTTTAGTCGGATGGAAAAGATCTATTGACCCTCAAGGCAGCTGAGGTGCACTGGTAGATCTTTAGCTCCCTTTCTTGGCCAGTCTTTAGGCCTGAACACAAGGGACCTTTGTGTTTCTCTCTCCTTTCGCTGGCAGCTGTGGGCTAAGCACTCATCCATAGATCTACACATTTGCAATTTTGAAGACGTAGAAGCAACACCCATCATTTTCCCCTCTCTTCTTCCTTTTTTTCTTACCCTTAATGCTAGAAATCTTGGAACGGTGAGCATAAATGGGGGGGAAGTTAATTACTTTACTGTGTTTTTACTTCTGACACACTGCTTCTCCTTTCCAGGAACAAAGAAAAAGAAATAGAAGAAGACAAACAGTCAAACAATGATGGACAGTGAGAGTTAATCAAATAATATACTGAAATCCAATGGATTCACTTTACATTATATCTACTGTGGATGTGAGTGGTTTTTACAATCCAGGGAAACTAAGATACATATTTATGCTTACAGTGAGCAGAATTTGGTATTGATTTAGAGCATGTGGGTATTAACTTAAAGGCTTTTTAGGCTTAAGTGGAGGATGTATGGATGCCGTGGTATACTTTGTTTATATCTTCCCCATATTTATACCGGGCCATGAAAGTACGTTGAACAAGTATGCCAAGCCATTCCAGATGTTGTATTTGAAATCCTGTCATCTCTACTTAGTGTAAAAGTTCAGGGACTCCATTTAGAGTAAAAGCCCCCTTAAACAAGGCGGTTTTGCAGAGCATTTGGTGGGATCAGCAGTCTTTGATCCGCTCTTCCTCCTCCCTAGCTGTTGGCTCCTCTGACCTTTTTGCAAACCTGATGTGACGTTCATCTTTTTTGAGCGAAGACAATTTGACAAATAAGTGATGACCATCCACATTTTTAATTTAGGAGTATGATGAAAAATTAACCGTGGCCAACTCAAGACCTTGATTTTTAAACAGGTCCACCTGTCTATTCCGCATTACCTTTTCCTCCCTCTGCATGAGACCTTCACCGGTCAGAAATTTTGGGCCTGATCCGTATTGGACTTATGGAGAATCCATCTGAGTAGACCGAGGATGAATCAGCCCTAACTGCAATGCACTTGATCTAAACAGAGTGACAAGCTGCAGTGTCATCTGTTATTAATTAATTCAATCAATGAAATCAAATAAAATGATGTTTTAAATGGAAAATACACACTAAGGTGCATATCACATGGGTTCAGGATGTATTGATACTTAAAGCCCAGGCTTGCTGCAATAAAATGAGTCACTACCTGGCTTAAGACATTTTGGATCCAGTCTGACTCAAGCACTGCATCGGGTTCCTCAGTGACAACGGGACCTCTAGTGAGCTCTATTCTCTGCCATCAATCTATTTTGCCTTGTCTCAGCTCTTCCTTTGCACCCCGCTTTTGCTCATCTTTTCCTCCAATATTGTTACCCCCACCCCCGTCCCCTCCCCCTGCCCCATAACTAATCCTTAAAATGCCTTTCATATAAAATGTGGGTCTGGCATAAGGCTGCCAGGAACAGGGTGAGAGAGAGGAGATTGGAGGAAGATTCTTAAGTTGTAACAACCCCAGTGGCAAAAAGGATGCTCCGCAGACCCTGTTTCCTTTCCTCATTTGGGACTTATTCCATTATATTCCTTTGTCATCCCCTACTCAGCATAATAACTCCTGAAAGGTAGATAACTATTAATAGAGTTCGCACAGCACTGCAGTCATATGGATTGCCCCGCAGCGCTGTGACTAAGTAGAACTGATGTCTCCTGTGACAAGCGCTCATGTTGCTGTCATCCAGGACGTGCAGGCACTCTGCATACATTACTGACTGCTGGCTTCCCCCTCTCCATCCCCCCTTTTTGGATGGCACCACAGCTGTCCCAAAGTGAATCCCAAATGAGAGGATCTGTCAGGGTTTGTTTGCTGCAGGCCTTGATTTGATGCTATTACTCTGCAGATGGAGAGGCTGGCTTGGTCTGCGGGAGCCGAGAGCTGCTGGTGGACACCGCTTGCCTCGGGCTTGGCCTGGTGGCACCGAACCACATTTTGAACAAACAGAGCTGAAACTGATATGGGGAGTAAAACACTTTTTAAGTCCCCTTAAAATAACAACCTCCTCTGATTCTACAACACACCCTCTTGTTTGTGTTCCATAGGCCAAATGACTAAATCTTTCTCTTATCTTTCTCTCATATTCCCCCTTCAGCCAGATGTTCCTCATTCATTTTTCTCAGACGCAGCTGCATGTGTAAATAATCCATGATTTCTACTGTTGGACGGGCGGACTGGGGCGTATTGTGTGTCTGGTTAAGTAAGCAGTCTCTTCTTTTTGTACCCAGTGTGTATGCTTGTTTTTTTACTTTAAAGCAACATTCTTAGCTTTTCATGGGGTCTGAGAGCGACAGACAGTCTGTGTCAAAATGATGAGGTCAATCTCTAACCGCAGCCCTGGCAGACCTTAAGCTGAAAGTGCTTTGCTACCTGTTCAAGGCAGATTTCCCACTGTCGCCAGACCAGCGGAGGCTTGCCATATCACCCATTTTTGTATAAGGCCCCCGGAGCATGTTTTTCTTCTCTGTGGCTACCATCAACAGCAACAACCGAGAGAAAGACTGACAGCCGACCCGCCGAGGAGGTGTGCAGGCAAGTCGACCAGAACAATAACAAAACTGGAGTCAGAGGCAGAAAGGGGGAGAGGACAGACCCTAATAATGGCCAGGCCGTGGCTTGACATGCTATGAAAAGTGACAGTGGACGAGTCATCCATTATTTATAGCAGTGCAGAGCTTGGTTATTTATTTTTTTTCAGCAGCATGAGCAGCAAGGGATCGTGGCACAAAACAAGCAGCCAGTCGTGGCCTATTGATGTGATTGTCAGCAGACAGTGAGGCAAGCCCAGTGGTGAAGGAACTGTGACTGTAGCCGTGGCCTCGTATGGACAGTGCGTCTAGGACGGGGTTCACCTTGACTAATGCGGACTCTGTTTCCATCCCTCACGTTGTCATAGATACGTGGAGTCAGTGTCAACAGTGGGCTGCTCAAAACAATCCGGCTGCTTACGTTAAACTTGACATTTTAATTGCATAACGCAATGTTAAGTGCAGCATTAGAACATAAATGTATATGTTAGATTTTTATTGAGCTAAGTGCATTAATGCTTTGGCAGCTTACGATGTATTTACTCCTCTGATCCACTGCGCAGCAACTCATTGTGGAATGGTCTCCAAATCATCGTGGGCTGTTGATAGGGCCAACAATCAACTGACACATTTATCAGTGAATGGCAGAATTGCTGATGTCAGTGTGAGACCGGAGTGACTAAATCTATGTGTATGGATTAGCAGACGTGTTCAATAGTTCTGTCCAGGCGACTGAGTCACTATCGTTGTCTCAGCTATTTATCGGAGCTGAGCGGAGAGGAGTGTGCCTGGACTTGGCTTATGGCAGTAGAAATGAGGAGAGATGCCACGGACACCATCAGGGCTTTTCTGGCACACAAGAACGCACCATGACATCAGGAACAGATGTTGCACATGGTGAGGCCCATCAAGGGACAACAACTCTGCATCAGTCTATGAATATTTTAGACAGCTTACTGCTGTACTTATCAGCGAAAACACACTCATGCCAGGCAAGGACCCAGCTGGTCTGATCTTAAATTTGGGCGATGCTGCAATGACTTTAGTGAAGAAGTGGGGGGAAAATGCGCAATAGGTTGACAAAGTGCTGGCTTGCGAAAAGAGGGAGAAGAAATTGTGCAAGCACACATGAGATGAAAACAAAGCCCTCTTCATCCGGGGTCAAACAATGGCGATTCTGTCAAAGCTTTGCTGCTTATTTATCTAGTGTAATGTCAGACTGTAGATCTTTTCAATATATGTGTAGACACTGAGGTCAACATCCACATTCCTGTAATCCACACCCTTTTCTAAGCACAGCATGGACCAGAAGCCTCAGCCTCTCCTTGACCCCTGAGGAAAAGAATCCCTCAACCTGATCCCCGGAGAGACTTTCATTACAGACAAAAACAGAATCCATGGGTGGCCAGAGTCATATTCTGATATTAGGGCAGAGGACATGGATTTGATATGAGCCTGGAAATAGTCCTGTAGACTTCAGAGTGAGCCCCGGGTTACATGTTGAGCTTTAATGGACCTCCTCCTGCTCATCAATCACGCGGAAGGAAAATGCTTAATTGCAGATTTCAGACCGATGCAGTAGCCTGACATCATCCTAGCGGAATGGGAGAGAGGAGACAGGTTTTGAATTGCTCGTGAGCCGTGCAGATGGATACCATTTCCTAGTAAAGGTAAATGTCCTTATGAGTTATGAGCTTGTAGCGGCATTTAGAGTTATGGTTGACACAGATCAGCTCAACATTCAATATCACAATTACAGTAAGAGCTGGTGTAATGTTTCTCATATGGATAGTAGCATAAACCTTAGACCCCCACCAGGAACTGAATCCCTGCAGTATGGACATATACCACAGTATATAGAGCAAGATGTTAATCAGTCTGTATTTCACATCCCATGACTCAGGTAGGGAAAAATGATTAGTTTGTGTTTGAACTTTTCATATTTTTACAGAAAACGTTTTTATAGCACGAGCACAATATGTGTTTTCATTGAAAACCACGCAGAGTTTTCCCAGAAGAATAGAAGATTTTGAAGCAAAACACAACTCGCATTCCTCGGCTTTCAGCTCGAGCCGCTCCGAGTTCAGTTTTGATAGAGAAATGTCTTCTTTTCCTCTGGTAGCAATGATGAGGATGATTTTTTATTCCGCTTAATATTCATTCGAGATAAACACATGTTTTGTGTCAGTATGAATACATTTTCCCCCCTCTTGAGCGTTATCCACTCTCCAACCAGACAAAAGAGAACGCAAGCGATTGTAATTTTAAAGCGCAACTCCATTCGCCATGACTGACATCTCTCTCTCTCTCTCTTTTTTTTTTTTTTTAATTGACCCCAGGTCAAATAGGGACTGGGATAATATTTTGTTAAATTATTCTCATTTCCCTGTGAATCACATTTCCATATATCTCCACTTCATGCCTTATTTATTACCTCCCTACAATTACCATGCAAACGATGTCTTAACTGTCACCCCTTTCTCCCTCTGAACAGTTTAGTAAATATCAAACCATATTTATTATTAATAAACCCACAGCTGAAAACCCCCTTTTTATTTATAAATTATTCACAGGCTCAAAAGCTCAGGGAGCAAGGGCGCCCTCCATTTGATGCCACGGAGGCCAATATAATTAAGACTATTGGCTCGAACTGATGCTGGTGCAAATATCATCTGTTTTGCCCTCATCTATCTGTCCATCCGTGCGAGCCATAGGAGATCATACATTTCAATCACAGCAGCATGCCTGGTGACAGACTTTGCACAATGGATGGTAATTTTATTATCACAGCACAACTGGTGGAGACACCCCGCTGTTTTACAGCTCACCCTAACCCTGCCTTCAGTCACTCCTTGAGGTTTAACACGTGCTCACCATGGCCCGGCAAACACACACTATGTGTTGTGTGTGTGTGTGATTGATGAATGATTTCCTTTGATTATCCTTCCTATACCCAACCTGATTTGCACACTGACACAAGTACAATAAACAAGTATCTGTCTGTGTGTCTGTCTCTCTCTCTCTCACACACACACACACACACACACACACACACACACACACACACACACACACACACACACACTCACACACACTCACACACACTTCATTG
>VUQG01042397.1:0-13839 GCA_015106755.1 Etia nguti
GCCTACAATCTGTACACAGATTTATCTCTATTGTCAGTTAAGCCAAAACCTCCTCAAACAGGTCAATAAAACTCCAACATCAATTCCAGTTCCCAAAATGTGAGGACCCTTTGTAAAATGTAATGATTTGCAAATCTCATGAACCAATAATCACAATAGAACATAGAGAAAATGTCTCAAATGTTTATATTGAGACATTTTTCTGTTTCATGAAAACAAATTTAATGACGGGAAAACATCTCCAAAAACCTGGGATGGGGGCAACAAAAGACAGGACAAAATAAGTGGTGCTAAAAACTGCTGGAGGAACATTTTGCAGCTAGTTAGGTTAACTGGCAACGGGCCAGTAACATGACTGAGTATAAAAAGAGCGTCTTGGAGAGACATTGTTTTTCAGAAGTAAAAATTTACAAAGGTTCACCAGTCTGCACAAACACAGCCTACAAGATTCAGAAAAATGTTCCTCATTGTAAAATTGCAGAGTTTCAATATCTCAGTACAAAATATCATCAAAAAGTTCCGAGAATCTGAAGAGAGAGAATTTGTGTAAAAGGGACTTGGCCTAAAATGACATGATGTTCTGTTGTCAGACAAATCAAAACTTGAAATTCTTTTTGGAAAACATGGGCACTGTCCTCTGCTTTAAAGAGGAGAGGAAACATTCGGCTTGTTATCAGCTCTGTATTCTGCATCTCTGAAAGTATGGGGGTGTCTGTGGAACTGGCAGCTTGCACATCTGGAAAGGCACGATCAATCATGAAAGATATTTAAGAGGAACATATGCAGTCTTCTTCAGGGAACGCCTTGCATATTTCAGCAAAACAGTGTTAAACTGTACTGTATCTATTCCTTGCAGAAGAGTCTGGGTGAACATGACTGCTTACGTATTTTTTGAGATTGTTGTTTTCAATGTGCTACACTGAATAAAATGTGAAAAAATTACATTTTGCACACTGTCCCAACTATTTCGATATTTGGTTGAAGCTGAAACCAGAAAGCTTCTGGTGCCAAAATGTTGACCCTTGCCAGAAGATTCTGTATATTTTCACATATCCTACATTTATCACTTACAAAAATATCAGTGTCTGGTTGAGACCGAGTGCTAACCATTCAAAAAGCCATTTTGTTTTAGTATTTGGATAACAGTTCCACCAACGAGACATTTTTCCTCTAATTATTTTTAGGCCCAAACACTCAAAATCATCCACTGTTTCTCAAACAAAGAAAAAAAAAAACCCAACAATAACAAAAAGTGTTTCAAATGTCTGTATGGCTTCTGTCTCTAATTAATCATCTCAAGACCTCTTTTACTTATCAGGTTGCCCTCAGAAGGTAACCAAACCTTCTGTTAGTAACCACCAAGTAAAACATTTGGACAGTCATCAAGATGGCTCCTCATAAATATGTTTATTAAGTTCTGGGGCTTATTTTACTGCAGCAACTTTGATGTTAAAGACCTACTGAAAACTGGATTAATACTTTTACTCAGGTACAGGATCTGATTATTCAAAACAGTAAACCAAATGCTTTCTTGGTGCTTAAACTCAAAATCAGACAGGACTTTATTTAGGAAGGTGGTTTATTGAGGAGTAAAATATCAAGAACCTCCTTTGGCTGATACAGAATATCGCAGCCTCTTTCAGTGCTGGCTCTTTCCTGTGGAGAAACGCACACTGATATTTGTAGTTTTAAAAAAATGGTGCCAAGATGTATTACTTACCTAACTAATGAGGGAACAACCAACTCATGAAGACCTAGCTTTTTAAAAAAAATTTTTTTTTAAGGACATTTGCTGGCTTCAGCAGTTATAGAGACATGTAACGCAATCAGGAAATGTTCCTTATAAGCCATGTAGAAACACATCCAATCTCACGATGTGTATTTTAAGGTTGGCTCATGGTCACGAACAGCGGGGCCCTCGGGGTCCAAAACAGGGGTTTTGAAACGGGATGATGAGAGAGGAAACTGGTGCTGAGAAGGGGGTGTGAAGGGATTACTGGGTAAGTGGAAATCTGCCCAAATGAAATAGCCTGATTTTATAGGTAAATGGTCAGAAATAAAGGACATGCAGACCAATTTAATGGTGTTGTTTCAGGGGACCACAGAGTTAGAGTCTGGGTTGTGTTTGAGTGATTAGGACGCAGACATGGAAGCTTAGTGTATTTGGGGGCCCTAGATTAAATAGAAGGTAGAGAGAAGGAGCCTGGTAAGATAAGCTGGCATGCTGTCCTGTTTATCGGAGGGATGTGAGGCGCAGGGCAAAGATTCAGGCAGGAAGGAATGAGCAGAGTCATCGGGCTTCTGTAACACGACGCTCCGTCTTGATTGCCTGTAGCAGCTGGGCAGCCACCGTATCTGTGCGAGCGTGTGCGTGTCTTCACATGTGTGTGAATGCAGAATTTTATGTTCGAGTGAAGTGGGTCGAGCAAGTATAACTGCACGTTCGCGTCTGTGATCAGTGCATCAGTCTGTTTATGCCATCATGATGACTGATGCGTGTGAACTCAAGAACCTTTGTCTTTGTACAGTCTTCTTTCCCTGTTTTGGTGATTTGGTGTCATGTCATTCCTCCTTGTGCAGTCTTTATTTAAGAAAATTCAAACTTTAGGTACTTGACTATAAATGGTGTGTTTCTCAGATTGTATTAGTTATTCTTTTCAGTTTAAGGCTCACCTTTAGTTATGTTTTGTTTTCTTCCTTGAAATTAGCATATCAAAGCTAAAATAACTGTATATTATTATTGTTGTTCTTGGGCAAATTCCTAAGGGGAAATGTTTATTGCTTCTGTATGATGCTGATGTTATCCTTCTTATTCATTAGTCGTATAGAGACATATGTTTCATTTAGTACATTATCATGTCCAGCACAGTGGGAGCTAACTTTAGCTCCTCCAGACAAAAGTGAACCTCTCTGGCTGCTAAACACATCAAAGGATGTAAGCAAATGCTACTTGGACCTGATGTGAAGCTTCTGCTAAGGTAATAAGTAATCCGATGTAGACAACAAATGTCACGGTCTCTTTAGAGCGGTGGGAAAGTCCAGGATCCTGTCCTAAGTTTGTCTAGTCATTTTGCTACCATATGGTCACTTTTAACTGCTTGTGTTGCAGTGGTGGGCGGGGAGGGTGAGGGGAGGGGGCAGTACTGGGCTAAAGATGTAAAGCAGAAGGTAGAGGGCAGAAATGAGACAGGGTGAGGTGTTTGGACACACATTAGAGCAACTAAGACCTATAATTAATTATTTCTATTGAGGACATATGTAGAGAAATGAACCTTTTGCAGGGTGTGTTTACATTTGGCTTCAGATCATTGTAGGTTTATGTGCTTTAGGAAAGGTCCAGCCATGTCCTATCTTTGTCAGTAAAATCCACACAGCCTAGATATACCTTTGCTAGTGCCTGGTTGAACCCCAGCTCAGTTTTGTTGGCTGGTCATGCATGATGTGAATCTCCTGTTTCACCATATCCCAAAGGTGCTCTATTGGATTGAGATCTAGTGACTGAGGATGCTATTTTAGAACTCATTGTCATGTTCAAGAAACTAGCATGCTCTCCTGCTGTAAGTAGCCATCAGAGGGTGGGCAAACAGCTGGGGCAACTGTGGCTAGGGCTCAGGTGGAAGAGTGGTTTATCAACCAATTAGAAGGTTGGTGGATTGATCCCCTCTTGTCAATGTGTCTGATCCCTGAGTTGCATCCATTCGCTGAGTGAGTGAATGTTAGGTAAAAGTGCTCAGGTATAGATAAAAGCAATGTGTGCTAATGAGTGAATGAGGCATGTAATACAAAACTCCTCCTTGAGGTCTTATTCTGAGTAGAAAGGTGCCATGTAAGTAGTAGTCCATCCACTTACTTTTGCCATAAAGAAACAATGCTTTCCTGCGATTGAGGGGCCCAAAGTGGACCAAGAAAATATCCCCCACACTATTACACCACCACCAGCCTGAATAATTGATACAAGCCAGGATGGATCCATGCTTTCATGTCCATCGCAGCATAAATCAAGAATGCTTAGACCAGGCAGCATATGTCCAGTCTTTTATTATGAAATTTTGTTTCCTGTTCTTAGATGACAGGAGTGCCACCACTGTAGCCCATTGTGTTCTGTATACTTTGGTTGTAATGAGTTATTTGAGTTACTGTTAGCACTGAGTGTGTCAGCAAATGTTGTGAAAAGTCCAAACATTTGCCAAGTTCTTTCTCCCATTAACAATCTCATGCCCTCTCCCATTTATTCAAGCATGAGTAAAACATTTCTGTGCAAAAATTAGTCAATTCAAAGCTCATCACAGAACAAAACAGTGATTTTTTTCTCCCTATGAGAACAGTGGTATTTGGTACATATCCAAAACGGGTAACACAATAAATGGTAAATTTTAAGTTAACAGTAAAAGTCAACCAGTCAATTAAACAACAACTAATAATGTTTACTGGTGTATTTGGTCCATAATTTGTTTGTAAACCATCATTTTGAAGGTTATCGTAAAGTTGCAACTAGTGTTCATAAATCTTTTTATACAGGTTATTGCATTTTAAACATTATACTTTTATAAACTGCTGTTTGCTATATATGTTTGTAAAGTAGCAGGCAGAGAGGCAGTTTTATAAATCACAAGACTGTTAATCTGCAGATGGTGATTTCAGTCAACCTTTAACCTTTAGTTATTGTTTACATCTGCATCACATTCTGGCTCTGATGAGGCTGCTTGAGCTGATTGCACCCACTCAAGACTGCTTTTTAAGTTCCACCTGAATGAGTTTTAAAAGCATCCTTGAAGTGGCTCTCTGCTCAGTGACACTTAAAATAGCACTTCGCAAGCTGCACAGAGCAGCCGAGGAGAACAAGAAGTCAGACCCAAGAATGTCATAGAAAAACTGGGCAATTTTCAACAAAAAAGATGCACAACAGTCAAGATACACGAAAGTTCACCTGGGCACCTGAGGCATAGTATTAGTTAGAAACGGCTCCTGTTATACCGGTTATATAAATTCATAAAGCTCATGTTTTGATTTGCTTTGTCTTGAATGTTTTTGTATGTCCTATCTGCATGTGACACCTGGACCTATTTAAAAAAAACATGGTTGTTTTATATTCTCTCTGTTCACTCATGTCTTCCCTCCAGCTCCTTCTAGGGAAACCCCGGCGAGGTGGTATCTCTTCGCGATGCAAAGATGGCGCCGCTGCTTCCTCCCCCAGGCACCGATGCGTTTCGCCCCTTCACTCGGGAATCACTGGCGAAGATCAAGAGGCTCAAGGAGGAAAGGAAAAAGGCAGCAGAAGTAAAGGCTGATGATGAGGAAGAACCAGCAACCCCGAATGCTGATCTGGAGGCAGGCAAGAATCTGCCCATGATCTATGGGGACCCTCCACCAGAGCTGCTCAACATACCCCTGGAGGACATAGACCCCTTCTATGAAACACAGAAAGTCAGTTATAGCACACATGGAAGAAAAAGCTCTGCTGAAGCACACAAACACAGTGTACACATTAACTTCACTGTATCTTAAAATTTAAAAATTGCAGCTCCATGCAGGTTCTCTTAGAGAATTCATTGAAATGTTGTTTTTTTGTGCAAAAAATTCAAAATTTTATAGATAATTTTGTGTTTTTCAGACATTCATTGTGATCAGCAAAGGAAACACGATCTTCAGGTTCAACGCAGAACCGGCGTGCTACATTCTGAGCCCCTTTAGTTTGGTTAGGAGAGGAGCCATCAAAATTCTCATACATTCATATCCTTTTGATTTATTGAGTGTATTTTAGTTTGAATAGTATGACAGTGTTCTTGTACGTTTCCTTAATCCTGACTTAAATTATTTAGCATGTTCATCATGATTACAATTCTATCGAATTGCGTGTTCATGACGATGAACAACCCACCAGCATGGAGTAAAACTGTTGAGTAAGTAGCTCATCACTGATTATTCACACGTCACACCTCACACAGTATTTTTGATAATTAATTCTGATTATTTTCTTTATAGGTATGTTTTTACTGGTATTTATACCTTTGAGGCAACAGTCAAAGTGTTGTCTCGAGGTTTCTGTGTTGGATCTTTTACATTCCTTCGAGATCCATGGAATTGGCTGGATTTCATGGTGATCAGCATGGCGTAAGTATCTGCTTGTATATTTATTCAAACTATGTAGATGCATTTGGTAAATAGTTGTTAATACTTAAATGACAGTAGGAACTACACCCTTTTTGCTGGTGCAATATAAACACTGAAGGTTATCCAACAAAGACATTGGGTTTGAGTAAAAGATTTCCATTTGCTTCATTACATCAGAACATCCCATACAGTTTACCTGTCTTATTAGCTGCTAGTGTGGTTCCCTTTTTACGCCTCAGCTGTAAAATTCTGATGACGTGTTGTCGTCACCTTGCCGGGTGGGTGGGCAACATAGACACCCAAGTTTGTGAATGTGATAACTCAAGAAGGAAGTCACCTAGGATTTTCAAATTACCATAGGTGTATCTATTAAAAATCTGAAACGCACAAACACAGAGTACCGCTGGCTAGCGCCAATATTTCTGTTTTATTTTTACGGTTTATGGTGAGACCTCTGCTTACATCGGGCTGGCACGGAAACCATTTCCTTGATATTTTTGTGTCTTTTTACCAGTTACGTCACTGAGTTCGTTGACCTCGGCAATGTGTCTGCTCTGAGGACATTTCGTGTGCTTCGAGCCCTTAAAACAATTACTGTGATTCCTGGTATGCTTTCTATTTTAATATAACACTAATAGTTTAACTGCACTCAGTACAGTAATGATACATTGGTTTTTACTTGTTTTTGAGATATTTGACTTCCAAATATATACCACTCGTGTACCAATCATGTTTTGTCAGGTTTGAAAACAATTGTGGCTGCTTTGATCCAGTCAGTGAAGAAAATGGGGGACGTGATGATTCTGACAGTCTTCGCCCTTGCGGTTTTGGCACTTGTTGGTCTTCAGCTTTTTATGGGAAACCTGCGACAGAAATGTGTGCGATGGCCCATCCAAACAAATGACACCATGTTTGAAATCTTTAACGGCACCTCTTCATTCAATAACACAGTGGACTTTAACAACACCATTGGCTTCAATGATACATATACCAACAGCACCTTCAATTTCACTGCATATATTGAAAACTCAGGTATTTTTCATCTTATCTCTAAGTTTTTCTTCTGTAATTTCAAATCAATATTATCCACAGTGGTGTAAAGGTGTAGCTTTCCAAATTTCTTTTTTTTTTTTGATTACAGAGAATCACTACTTTTTGGAAGGCAGCCAAGATGCTCTGATTTGTGGAAACAGCTCCGATGCTGGGTGCGTATCACCACAAAGATGCTACAGTGCTATTTTTGTCTTTTATTTGGGATAGGGGAGTTTCAGTGCAGACGTGAGCCTTAATTCAAATTTTAGAAAGGTTGCAAGTGTGATTTGGAGGCTGTGAGTCCAGATGTAGTTGGATAACTTTTCTTCTCTGCTGACAGGAAGTGCCCCGAAGGATACACATGCATGAAGGCTGGGAGGAACCCCAACTTTGGCTACACCAGTTTTGATTCTTTTAGCTGGGCCTTCCTTGCCCTCTTCAGACTCATGACCCAGGACTACTGGGAGAACCTTTTCCAGCTGGTTGGTTCTTCTTTCATTTGCTTCATTACAGTTTATGCTTTCTAACGCTTTAATTTTAAAAATGTATTGTGAAGAAATTTGACCTTAGTTCTCGTAGCTTCTTTTCTGCTCTTAAAACAGATCCTGAGGGCAGCTGGTAGGACATACATGATGTTCTTTGTTGTCGTGATCTTTCTGGGCTCCTTCTACCTCATCAATCTCATCCTGGCTGTGGTAGCCATGGCTTATGACGAACAGAATCAGGCAACTCGGCAAGAGGCCATCGAAAAAGAGGAGGAGTTCCAGCGGCTACTAGAGCAAGTCAAGAATCAAGAGCAGGTAACTTGCACCGACCTGTTACACTGAATCAGAATTAGTTCAAAAACTGATTGATTAAAAGAAATTGACAACAAATTTGTGTTTCATGTGCTTGAGTTATTATTTTTTTCCAAAAACAATCAAAGGTATTTCATAAGTTTCAAAGACTTTGAATGGCAAATAAATCAAACTTATTCACAGAGACAGTATTTACAGTGTTGAACCTCCTTCTTTATAAGCAGTGGCATTGGATTTTCTTCATGGGATGTGATCTAAGGAGAATCTTGGTCAAAGATTCAAACTATTATTTATTTTGCCTTGTGACATGGTGCTTTTTCCTTCCTGAAAAATGCACTGATTGTCACTAAAATCCTCCTGGAAAATTGGAAGAAGTTGGTGTTTGCCTGGATCCGAATTCAAAATAAAACTGAAGATGCAAACTGTATAAGACACAAAATATGTGCCACTACAACCACTTTTAACCACAACTATTTGGATTTAGTGTCACAGCAATCACTGACTCAGTGCCAAATTTATATTACTTTACCATAACTTCTCATGCTGTCCATGCGTTCAAGCATTCAGAGCATTATTACGAGTCAAAACTAGTCTCCCCTTCCAGCCTTTTGGCCAAAATCCGAGTAGTGGTTTTTGCCATGTCATGGCTCATTGTAAAAACTTTGTTTTCTTTTTTTTATTCAGTACTATCTATCCATCCATCCATCCATCCATCCATCTTCTTCCACTTGTCCAGGGCTGGGTCGCAGGGGCAGCAGCCTAAGTGGAGAAGTCCAGACCTCCCTCTCTCCAGCCACCTCCTCCAGTTTGTCCAGGGGAACACCAAGGCGTTTCCAGGCCAGCTGAGAGATATAATCTCTCCAGCATGTCCTGGGTCTGCTCCGGGGCCTCCTTCCGGTGGGACATGCCCGGAACTCCTCACCAAGGAGGCGCCCAGGAGGCATACTTGTCAGATGCCCGAACCACCTCAACTGGCTTCTTTCGATGTGAAGGAGCAGCGGCTCTACTTTGAGCCCCTCCCGGATGGCTGAACTTCTTACCCTATCTCTAAGGGAGAGGCCAGCCACCCTTCAGAGGAAGCCCATTTCTGCCGCTTGTATTTGCGATCTTGTTCTTTCGGTCACTACCCACAGCTCGTGACCATAGGCAAGGGTAGGAAATCGCTACCTTATCATGGTGGAGGGGTTTTTGTGTCCCAGGGATCCCAGGGGCTATGTTGTCCGGGGCTTCTGGCCCCTGGTAGGCTCTCCCATGGCAAATTGGTCCTGGGTGAGGGACCAGACAAAGAGTGATTCAGAAGACCCCTATGAGAAGAACGCCTAGGAACAGTTCACCCTGCCCGGGATACGGTTACCGGGGCCCCGCCCTGGAGCCAGCCACGGGGAGGGAGCCTGAGCGTGAGCGTCTGTTGTCCGGGCCTTAGTCCATGGGGTCCATGGAAAAAAAAGGAACATGGGCCCATCTTCCTGCAGGCACACCACCCACAGGAGGCACCGTAGGGGTGGGGTGCATTGCGAGCCGGGCGGCGGCCAGGAGCGGAGGCCCTGGCGGACCGATCCCCGGCTACCAGGACTGGCAATTGGGACATGGAATGTCACCTATTCAGTCCTAATTATAATAATATGATATTTTATACTGTAAAATTACAGAAGAGCCACATTTTAAAGGGTTTTATAAACTGTCCAATGCAATAACAGAGGCATCTTACTGAATGATTTATCTTCTGCCAATCAGGCTAAGATGCTCGGTAGCCAAGGCACTCTAACCAGCAAGAACTCGCTCAGCCATCACACTGGGTCCGGTTTGGAAGATGATGAACAAAGCCTTGAACGTGATGAAATTGTCAAAGATTGCAATGGGAGAATTGTTCCCCGTCTGATGATCAGAGCACCTACCATGAACGAGGTAAGTTATAGTTAGTGGTGCCTGTCTGAGTGTTTTTAAAAACCTTTGCCTTGTCCATCTGCAATTACATACCTTAACTTATGTGTTTTGAGAAATTCTCAAACTATTTTACAGTCTGCCATGGATTATGAATGCAGAGAGAAGTCACTGGGCTCCATTCACAGCATGCTTCAACTGGACGAACCATGCCTGACAGAGAGAACTGCTAGTGCTCTGACTGTGCTCACTGCAGCTGCCATGGAAGGTACAGCACAAAACACACACAATATTGATATCAAACTAACAAAATGAAGGATGTGTTGTTTAGCTTTGATTAATGTAAACTAAGCTGAGGACACAACAACATAACCTCTATTTTGGGGTAATATTTTTTTTAATACTGTGGAGACAAATGTAGGCATCTGGAAGTGTCAGGTGCCACTGGGGGTGAAGAAGAAATACACAAGGCGTAGCATTAGGTGCTCTGGTGTGAGCAATAATTCGTAAGATTATCAAGCAGTTGTTAACATTGTTCACTAATTTATCCAAGGCCGATACAGTGGCGTTGTCTTAAGCTTATCATAGCGAAGCTAAGAATATTGTGTGTAGCAGAAATTCCTGTCAAGCATGGTGTTAAGCTAGGTCTATTTCAGCACAGCTATAACCTGAAGAAACAAGACTTGAACTTTAGGTTGAAGGTTTAGGCTTATGTAAGGTTTAATATTACCTTTTGTTCTCTTCCTCTTTCTCTAGAGTTGGAGGAGGCTCAGAGGCCATGCCCACCTGGCTGGTACAAATTCGCTGACCTTTTCCTGAAGTGGGACTGCTGTGCCCCCTGGGTGGTCTTTAAAAAGTGGGTATACTTTGTTGTGATGGACCCTTTTGTTGACCTGGCTATCACTATCTGCATTGTGCTCAACACCCTCTTCATGGCCATGGAGCACTACCCAATGACCCCGGAGTTTGACTATATGCTGTCAGTGGGGAATCTGGTACGTGCCGCCTAACATTTTAAAATACTTTGCCTTAGATTTTAGAGGTGAAAAAAAAAACATTTATCTTTTTTTTTTTGTTTAGGTTTTTACAGGTATTTTCACAGCGGAAATGGTCTTCAAGCTTATTGCTATGGATCCCTATTACTACTTTCAAGTTGGTTGGAACATATTCGACAGCATCATTGTCACACTCAGTCTGGTGGAGTTGGGGCTGGCAAATGTTCAGGGTCTGTCAGTCCTCAGGTCCTTCCGTCTGGTGAGACACACTGATTGAAATTCTTTGCATCAGTTTAACACAGTGGAATTACCTGCTGTGCTATAACTAAATGTCTTTATTTATTTTTGTCCCACGTTTGGTGACAGCTTCGAGTTTTCAAACTGGCAAAGTCCTGGCCCACTCTCAACATGCTCATCAAGATCATCGGTAACTCAGTAGGGGCTTTAGGAAACCTGACTTTGGTGCTGGCCATCATCGTCTTCATTTTTGCCGTCGTGGGCATGCAGCTCTTTGGCAAGAACTACAAAGATTGTGTGTGCAAGATCTCCTTGGACTGTGAACTGCCGCGCTGGCACATGAATGACTTCTTCCACTCATTCCTCATCGTGTTTCGCATCCTGTGCGGGGAGTGGATCGAGACTATGTGGGACTGCATGGAGGTCGCAGGAACTGGGATGTGTTTACTTGTCTTCATGTTGGTCATGGTCATTGGAAATCTAGTGGTGAGTCCAACAACTGCATGCTATGTTCAGACTGAAGATTGAAGAAAGAAAGTTTTAGTTATTTCAGTGATCCATCTAGAAGATTGTAAGGTAAATATTTGAGTATGTTAAGGAGAAACTTTTTTTTTTGTTGGAGCTGGAGGAAAAAACTGTTTACACCGATCAGCCAAAACATTAAAACCACCTCTCTTATATTGTGCATGCCCCCATCATGCAGCCAAGAAAATTCTGACCCATCAGTGCAGGATCACCTGACCTCCTCACCCCTGTGGTACGAGACTTCAGATCCTCTGGGTTCTGTGGGTTGATGCATAGTATCCATGCATCAGGCTTGTTACGGCACCTCTCACGGGTGTTTTGAGATTTTTCTTGTTCCTCAAGCTGCTCCTGAGCAGTTTTTGTTGTCTGATTGGACTCATTGCCTAACTGGGGGTCTAGATGGATGACATGTATCAGAGTGGCAATTATTTCCCAGGAGAGTGTTTCAGCTGTCAGCGGTTTTATTGTAGTGGCTGACCAGTGAAGTACATATTTATGTTCATGAAAAGAATTCAGAACATATTCACTGTGTTTTAAATAATTAAATTTATATTAAATAAGCCCAACATATACAATTTAACATAACAGCCTTTGAACTGAATGAGCTGTACAAACCTTTTCATGCAGATTGTGGCTCAATTTTTGTGATGAGGCTTCAGGGTTTGTAATGCTTTCTGAAGAATGCTGAGTGTCTGCAGCATGAAAACGCTGCCCACTGACCTTTTTATCTTGGCCTCACGGAACAAGGCCATACAGACGATCACTGTCCGACATCATTTCAGCATCATATTTAATGACTAGAGCCAAATCCATTTCCTGTCAGGTTATTCATAGAAATGAAAAGGAAATGGCTCATCATCAAGGATTGAAGTATTGTGTTAGGCACACTGTGCCAAGATTGTTTAGACTTCTTGGATCTTAAACTCTTACTTACCCACTGTTAAACCTGAGCATGCTTACATAACACATAAATGTACACTTTTTTCTCTAGTAATGAGGCAAATAATATACTTACAAGGTTCACAGGAGTGGGATTCTATTTAAATCAAATGACTTAAGCCACCAAACAGTGGTTTTGACCTTGAGTATGCGCTAAGATCCGGCTCAAGTAAGCATGCTGCCACTGATGGAACAAACACGGACAGCTGAGCGAGCACAGCTCAGGTGGCAGGGCGTCTGGGTGTAAAGGAGAAGTCATTTGATAGCAGATTGAACCCTAATTGATGTGGAGGTAATCATATTGAGCCATCAACACCACAGCATATGTAGCAGAGAAGATTTACAGGGGAGTTATTATGTTTTTATTTATTTTAAGTCATATCTGAACTGTTAGAATGGTGGATGCTCATTCTGTGTGAGATGGGCAGCCAATTAGAATAAACTTGGCTTAGAGGGAGGGACTTATTTTGAACTGAGAATCACGCAGAGTATTTTCTCTGGTTGAATGAACATGAAATCGCCACTAGCTTTTATGCAGTTTTTTATTAAAACTTAAACAAGTAATAATATATCATAATATATCAATATATCAGCTCAAGCTGATGGCTGTGGCTTCAGATAAAACCAAAAGTAATGAGTTTTAATTGTTCTGAATTTTTGTTTTTATTCTCATCTATTTTGCTGCAAGAAATTGACTAGGTACATTTCCTATAGGCCACACTATTCCTCTAAGACAAGGAAGAAATGTTTCACTTCATTAGGTTACCAGAGCTATACAAAGCTCATGGAATTTGAAACTACTGGCAAATCACCTGAATTATATTCCAGGAGACTAGGAACATGACCCTAAAAAAACACAATAACCTCTACCACAGTTATTTTTTCCACTCATCAAAGATCATCTAATCCATTTTCGATCATTCATTGTCAGGTTTGGTTTTTGTGCAGCTCATCCTGTCCATCAGCTTTATTTTCTTATTGACATCTCTGACACTGGAATAAGCAAGAAGAGCGTTCCCACTGGTCCGTGTAACCATGATCTCCCGCTAAACCTGGGAAATAGAAACCACGAAATCGAATAACATGTTTGAGTAACTAAAGATAGCTGCATCTGAGACAGGAGGCAGATAACATAATATTTATTGACATGAGGTCACAGGAACAATATGATATATGATGTCTGCTTGAGCTATTCCAAACTTTTGTCTTTAGTTCAGCAAAGTTGGCACAGGAGATCACTGGAGATTCAATTCAATTCAATTCAATTTTATTTATATAGCGCCAAATCACAACAACAGTCGCCTCAAGGCGCTTTATACTGT
>VUQG01042399.1:0-13488 GCA_015106755.1 Etia nguti
CAACTTCCGGTAGATCTTCAAAATAAAAGCTCCTACTAGGCACAGCAGGAAGTGTGGAACTAAAACACAGTTTTTTCACATCATCACTTCTTGTAACAATAAAATAAAACAAATAAAAGAATGATTCTGTAACTAAACAAATGACTTACAAATCTTATATTATTTTAACCCGTTTCTCCAGCTGGGTTACACATACTTAACACATTTATACACACTTAGAGAGTGAACGAGCAAGTGGTCTTTTATTTGCTTGCACAGGGACATTTTAACGGCAGTGTGCAAAAGCCTCCATGAGTGCTATCATAACCCTCCCCCAAGCATCTTGACTGTATGGTCCTGACATATTTCTGCCTCTTTAAACGACAGGAAACAGCTGCAGTTTCTGCAGTACAAGACCATTCATCCATGACATACACCCACTAAAGTTTAGCTGGTGTTTTTATTGACCTCGCTTCATGCATTTTATTTTATATTCCATGCAGACCCACTATGGAGCTTGCACACATGCATTTCAACTGTGACTGATGCAAACTTTTTCTGGTTTTTAAAACCCATGTGACATTGTCTAACAAAGCAACTTTCTAAAATTTCTAATTTTCTAACTTAAAAATGCATCAGAGGGAAATATGAATATGGAGCTCATTTAAAAAGAAAGAATCACAGGACAGCATACTGACTGATGTCTGTCTGCTTAAGTAGTCTTAATATTTGATGGAGCTCCAGAAGAACTACCTAACACCTGGAACGAACTCTGTTACTTACATGTTGCTGTATTAACACTGATTCCTCACAGGTATTTGGGCTAAAACATCTTAATGCATTCACTGGTCACTGATTACAAATGCGTGTATAACAAAGGCTAAATCAGCAGATAATACCCAGTGGCTTTGGGAGTGAATTTGAGTAAATGCATTCCCTCTTTGTTGCCTTAATGTGACCAAAAACTGATCGCATTAAGGCAACAATGCGACCAGTTTCCTTAATGCTCAAATGTAACCAGCTCAAAGAATTTGCGTGAATACTTCTCCTCCTGTCGTCTTTAGTTCCTGAAAATGCAGATAAGCTTTTATTCGGCTTTGTTCTCCTCAGCGTGAAAGCAAAGTGTGTCAACACCCTGACAGCTCAGAGCAGGTATCACCGGGCATCAAAGTCAACACGAAACACAGCAGTGTCTGCAGAAAGAAGTCACTCACCCTGAACAACTCTGGCCTAAAAATGGGATGCACACAAACAAACACACACACACACACACACACACACACACACACACACACACACACACACACACACACACACACACACACACAGGCCATTTCTGAGGCTATTCTCTTGAACAATCACCAAACACCATCTTTCCTAATCCTCCCTTTCCCTTTCCCTCTTCAATCCATCATCATCCACATGAGAGACGAGAGGCAGAAAACACTGAGTGTGAACTGGAGGCCGAACAAATAAAGATGCTGGAAAGTCCATTTGAAGCGTGTTCACTGAGCTGGACTTGTTTCTTACATGGTTATATTGCTTTTCAGATCCTCTAAACTGAAAGGAAAGCAACAGCAAGCTTTAAAGACATGGTAGACACCTAAAAACCACTAAAAAAGCCTTCTGTGAATCCCCAAATTGACATTTCAGAAGAAAAATAAAAAACCAAGTCCCAACATTGTCTATCTGAATCTGCCCTGCTGGAGCTACAGCGTTTCACATTACCTGAATTAAGGTTTTTACACATCCAGCCAACTGTAATTACCTCAAAGTGAAAGATAAAAAAAGTAAAGATTGGATTCAGAGCCTGACCGTGACTCATTGGCAGTTCAGGTGAGTGAAGCATTGATGGAGGCAGAAATCAATTAAGATGAGAAAATAAAGATTTCTTTGCCAAATCATGCACAGACCGAGAAGCTGTGCATGATCTGCTTCTTACTTGGTCTCAGCTTTAGCTCACATGTATTTTCTGAACCTCCTACATAATACATGCACGTTTCTGTATGATTGAATTCTCTGTAGATGTGTGCAGAGGAAAAATGACCAACTGTTTGTTTGAACCAAGCTGTAACACTGCATGACTTTGGGCTCTTACGCAATGTTCCACATAAGAGTGCGGAAAGGGAGGCCCAGACTTCAGCCACACAGTGCATGCTGTGTTTATATAGTTTGTGAAGAATGGTTGAAATATGAGGGAGGATCTCAGCTTGCATATTTCCTGCCTCACTCCTCATTGCGGTATAGCAAAATTAGGACATGATAGGCGACAATCTACAACACTAGACAATGAGACCAGCTCAAATGACCCAGCATGCTTTACAGCAGAAATAAATATGTTTACAAGCTGCTACAAACAACCGCTTTGGTTTCTATAGATAGTTTCATCATTCATAACTACCACATGATGGTTTAATGCTGTTAATACGACGACTTTGATTGGCAGCTGTCCTGACACAGGCAGGCAGATTCGCCTCAGCTCATGAGAATCATTAAATGGGACCGCTCCACTGTGTTTGGCTTTTGGAGAACTTTAATAGATCACAGGGTTGTGAAAATGTATCTGTCCTTTTCCAGATATTAGGTTTTGATTTTTGTTTTACATATTTGTCACATGTGCATGTTTTAGACCATCAACCAAAGTTTAATATTAGACAAAGATAATGTCACGGTACTGGGTCTGGGACCCAGTATGTGTAATTCTGTGATTTATTGGTTTTTAATGGTTTAGTTTAGTTATTCTTCAGAGTTTTGGTGATTTCTAGTCTTTAGGTTTTGTTACTGTGTCTCCCTTGTGTTCCTTGTGTTACGTCTAGTCGTCCTTGCCTCTATGTTTGTGTATTTCCTGTTTTACTTTGACAGTCCCGTGTCCTGTGTTAGAGTACTCTGTTTTCCTTCCTTTCGTGTCTCGTGTGTGTGATTGTTCCCAGCTGTGTTTCCCTCCTGGTCTCCATTCCCTCGTTATGCTTGTGTGTTTAGTCTTCTGTCTTCTTCTGTCTGTTGGTTCGTCTGCTTCTCTCCCCCCATGTTTCAGGTTTCATGTGGTATTTTGAGTTAGCTTTCCCAGTTTAGGTTTTGTTAGTTCCCTTGCTGCCTTTTGTTTTGTTTGGCTCGCTCTTTGTTAATATCCTCACTCCATTGTCTGCATTTGGGTCCACATTCTCTCCTCTCCACGCCGTCTGCTTCACCAGACATGACAAATAACCTGAGTAAATACACAATGCAGTTTTTACCCCTCAGCTGTAAACACTGATGTGCTTTTGTCATCACCGGGCGTGCAATGTGGACACCCAAGTTTGTGAGTGCGATAACTCGAGAACACAGCAACTTTCAAATTAATACCATAGACATGTCTACTAAAAGTCTTCGACAAGGTCGAATTTCAGTGACCTTGACCTTTTAAGGGAAAAAAGAAACCAAGCTATCCAAAACAAAGTGGTCAGCAGCGTTTTTTGTCCAAAGAGAAAAACCACTGCGAAGGTCAGAAGCACTCGGGTTATGCAACAGGACTATGATGTGAAACATGGCAGCAAGTCCACCTCTGACTTGGCTCAAACAAACCGAATGAAGGTTCTGCAGCGGCCAAGTCAAAGTCTGGAATTGAATCAGACTGAGACGCTTTGGCGTGACCCTAAACGTTCACGCCGTTCATGCTGGAAAACCCTCCAGTGTGTCTGAGTTCAAACTATTCCGCAAAGAAGAGTGGGCCAAATTCCTCCAGTGATGTGAAACACTCGTTGTCAGCTATCACAAATGCTTTTTGTAGTTCTGGCTGCTAAAAATGGCACAAGTAGTAATTTATTTCAGTTTTGGGTGAAGCAGATTGTTTAACCAAGCTTGCGAGTATAAGCTGATGATTTAGCGCTCCTTGTCCAAATACGGTCACTTCAGCACCGCAGCTGCCAAGACACAACTAATGAGGTTTCAAAATGCTGAATCCTGAAACTTTGGGGTGACATGTCCATCGTTTATAGTCAATATTTTGCTCCTAGTTATTGAATTCCTGCATATCTCTGTGTTTACTGCTCGTGTTGCTCTCGGAGAGACCAAAACCCTGGAGCAGAGAGGATGCTTCATTTTAAACAGTGTCAGACAGAAACCAGCAGTTACACCGAGCAGCTCTCAGCCGAGACATCTGCTCATCATAAATACATGCAACAGTAAAAAGTCAGGTGATGAATTAGATGGATAAACATTCAAATTAAAAGCAGCTTGTGAGAAACAGTGACTTCACCCCGCCTTCTTTTTTTTTTACTTTTGTAATGTCTGACTTGGGGGGCTACATGTGCAGCCACGGATACACATACACATATATTAATGTATTCATACATACATACATACATATGACTGCCTGCTGTTTTTTTACCCGCTCTCTGCTGTCCCCGGGGATTCGACACTGCACTGAGACCTTTTGCATGTACCACTTCTCCTGTCTTCAGACAGCAGCGGCGACCTTACAAGATGTCAGAGTCGATTCGTATTAACGCTCGAGCTGCTTCTGTTAATCCCACTGACATCAGAAAACACAGCTTCACTTTTTCCATCAGTGCCGGAGCGGGGCCAGGAGGACACACTCACTCAGTCACCGGAAAGTTGGCACCAACTTTCACCTGTTTCCTGACTTCTCTCAAACTCATACAAACACATATATGTTTAGTCATTTCATACTAAGCACATAATTAACGGCTGAGAATCAAAAGCTCAAGATTGTCATGGAAAAGAGTTGTGCGAGGCATCATCCAGTCAGTGACAACAGGTGACTGACAGGTGCATTCCTCCTGCAGCTTCCTAATTCATTAAACAGTAAATATTTTCTACATGATCAGTGACAATAAGAAGACACCAGCATGAGGAAAAGAAATATTGTGTGTATTTAAGAAAAAAAATTAGAACCTTATGTCACATCTCGAATGACTAACTCTTGTATTAAATTCACACCATGTTGGTTTTCCACATGTAGACATGCAGGCAATGCAGTATTATATGCATTATGTTTTACACTGAGGAGTATATTTATATGCACATCACATATGGCTACTCTAGCAGAAGCTAGGAAGTAGCTGTGGATTTTCTTGGACGTCTCAAATAATTTCCGAGAAACATTTTACTGGAAATAAGCTGGAAAATAGATGTTCTGTAAAATAAAGTTTGGCCTTGCTTTTGTTTTATTTGTGTCCACATTTGTATTTATCCTGTTCCTGTAATTTAATCTCATACTTCTTGTGCGCTTCGTCTCCAAGGAAATATACTAATTGATTGTTTGTCGACTGAGATCGCTGAAGTGATTATGCCGCAGTACCGGGTCTTTATTTGGCTCCTCCGCCTGTAACTGGAGCTGACGACCATCACAGAGACGTGCTCGAGTCACAAAGACCACCTCTTTGATTAACTGACCCTCTCAGCATCGGCAGAATTGTGTTTGTTCTTAAAAGCCAGATCAGTTCTTCCTGCTGCCACTTGCACGTGTTACAGTTTGTTTGCCTGCGTCGGCGGTTGAACGATTACTTTTTCAATCCAATTCTCTTTTTACTGGAGAGCATCATCAAACACTTGATATGTTTCTCCTACAGTTTGCCTCTCACTGCGTGCCATCTCTCTTTTCCGCGGATACCATCACGTAATCAGCTTTGTCGTCTTTGTCTTCATTGGTGTTTCTGGGGATTTTAGTGTGCAAAGTATTCTTTGTATAAGAAAGTGTTCATCAAGGCTGCAGCACTGTCTCCGGAGTGCCTGACTGCAGTGCTGCACTGTAACAAAGCTGATGAGTCATCACCTGTCTGGGAGGAGGCTAATATCATGAAAACACCTTTGGTGATGAAATGACATCAGAGTTGGACTTGGTTTCATAATTTCTCAACTCCTGCCAGGAAATATAAATCAATATAATAAGAGCTTCCATCCTTTTGCCCTTTTCAACCCGATAGCCATCTTATCTGATGCTCGGGTTTGTTTACTGCCCCTGCTGCATGTGATTAATCGCTTGTTTTTTTCTAACAACATCTCTTTATACATTCACATAAGCTCCGTCCAAGGTTGTTCTCTGCCTTTTGTACCACAGTTTTTCCTTTGACACCCTTTGTACTCGAGTAGAACAGTTATGAGTTAATCAGACTTACTTTTGGGACTCTTTTTAGTTCAAAAATTATATATTTATTATTTGCGGCCCCACAGAGAACATTAATTAACCCAAAGTGAGTTTTTCCCCTTAATCTTACCAGTGATTGTTTTTTTTTTTATTCCCTCGTCTCATTAACAGAGCTCGCCTCCTCGCCTGCACGTCTCCAGACTTTGGCTGCAAAAATGCAAAAACAAGGTGGTGCGCAGGCGAAGGAGGAACCTGCTAAAGGTTGTTTGTGATCCAGCTCAGTGCAGGTGGGCCGTCGGTCTTATCAGATGTTTGAGCTTTTCAAGTGCCTTCTAGTGTTTAGAAGAACAAATAGATATTTGATATGATCATAAAAAGAAACGCTGTTCATTTATGGTTTCTGATGAGTTTTAAATATGGTTCAACTTATCTGTAGTGTTTTTTTGGTTATTTATGGAGTAAAACTTCCATTTGTGAGTGGGTGAGTGAGTGTGAATTAAATGGGACATTTCATGTTTACTTTGGGTCGAAATTACTATCATTACCACCACCGCAGCCACCTGATGGAGGACATCTTTTTATCCCCAATGCCGTGGGTAGACAAAATCTTGTTAACATAAAAAACTAACTGTTGGTGCCTCGAAGGCTAGTTTTAAACATGACTGTTGTCTTATTTGTGCCCTTGCCGTCCTTTTTTCTAGTTCCATCAGCTCTAAGAGAATAACCTGCGATTTTCAGAAGTCCCTTTCTTTCGGGTTTTACGTGCGATCAGGGCACCAAGTGCTTGGATTAATCAGGCGAGTCACTGAATATATTCTGCTTCTCTGTACAGTGAATCATTTTTATGCTGCATGCTGAGCATCTTTAACTGGAACTATTTCTGGAAGAATTACATTCTGTCTTATCTTCAGGTTTAAGTGTGCAGCTCATTCGGCCTGGTGGAAATGTGTATATCAGACCAGACCTACACTGCAGATATCTGGTACATGGACTGCAGCAAGAAAATTAATTACATGACAGATTGTATGTATTGCACATCTTTCTCTGCAAAGGCCCTAGAAGGCCCTTAAAGAGAGGCACATGGCTCAGGATAGAAATGCTGCTCCTTGTGTCAAAAAAAAACTAAAAACACTTGAGGGTATTATGATACCTCCTGAGTGACTACCTGTGGATTTATTCTGAACACGCCTGAGCAGAGGAGACACAGCACTGAATGACAGCACATGACGGGGATTATTTAACCCACCTGGCCTAAGAGCATCCTGCAGGTGAGGCTGGAGGACACGACTGGAGAAAAACATTCGGACTCTGTCTTAACCTGCTGTCACTGCAGCAGAGATATGACCCTAATAAAGAACTGGACAATATTACTTTTTTTAAAGTCCTCAAAACACTTGGACCAATTTCCCAAACCTGCTGTCATAACTGTGATATGGCCTGAATACACACCTGGGCAGAATAATAATGAAAATATCCCCTAGTAATCATAAAAAGGATTAAAAAATGCCTCTGCCGTTTACACACACACACACACACACACACACTGGAAATTAATTGCAAAGGTTTGTACTGTAAAGGTCCACAGCTGTCACGCAAAAACAGGTTCCATGTTTGTTCTATTGAACAACTACTCACGCCGCCTTGGACATCTGAGAAAGTTCCAGCAAAACAACTTCCTGGAAAAAATATGTTGCAGATGACTGAATGAAGCATCCATCTATAAACAGGCCACTTTCAGTCAGAGCTGCGCAGCTTAGAGAGACACAGCCCTGGCTGTAGCTGTCTGTCATTATCATGTGAGGGTAACAGGCAAGTGTCATCTTTGGATCATCATACACTCTTAAAATCCGTGAACCCATCGAGGTATGGACTCCACTAGATCTCTGAAGGTGTGCTGTGGTATCTGCACCATGATCTTAGCAACAGACCCTCTGTCCTGTAAGCTGTGAGGTGGGCCTCCGTAGGGTTAGGGTCCAGCACGTCCCACAGATGCTCGACTGGATTGAGATCTGGGGAACCTGGAGGACAAGTCATTGATTTGCTCCTCAAACTGTTCCTGAAGCATTTCTGACTCATGCATGGCAGCTTTCCAAGGTTTCCCAGCAGAACATCTCAAATCCTCACGTTTGCCGGTTTCCTGATTCTAACATCAACTTTGAGGTCAAATGTTTTCCCTAATCCCTGCTATATCCCACCCGCTAACAGATGCTGTGATAGAGAGTTTCAGTATCTAAATCTCAGCATAATCACATGAATAAGCTGTCAGCTGAACTTGTACATCATCATCAAGTGTTGATTGCAAGTGTCACCAGACTCCTCTTCCTCTCCCAGCATCCCTCCATTCTGTTGTTATCTGTCTTCATCCATCATCCATCCACCAGCCAGCTGTCTTTGGCTGTCGGGAGCTGTTGGATAACCGTGTTATTCACTTCACCTGTCAGTGGTCATAATTTTAGGTCTGACCAGTGTATAAAAGATGCCACAGCAGTAGCAGCTTTGAGTGAATTCATTCCTGATCATAATCTCAAACGATACAACAACCGAGCTGTTTAGCAGGGGAATTATGTTGCATTACAACAATAGAAACAATAAACTGCAAAGTAAAAGACAAGCTCATACTGTCCCGAGTGGCACCACTGTAGTCACATTAATTGTCACTTTCACAAAAAAAGGAAAGAGATTTCATATGTATACATTTGCTGTCATTTCATGTGCTGTGACGAGCAGCCTGTCCTCCAGGGGGCACTAACGGGGCTCTCGGGCTCTTCGTGCCGTGTTTTCGGCTGAACTTTGGAGAGATAAAGACAAGAGATGAGTCATGCTGGTGTTTTGGCTCGAGGGCCCCAAAGTCATCGGCACAGACAGCCACATCCACTTCCAAACACATCCATCTTGTCTAATGACTTTACCCACTGTGACTTGTTTTCAACAGGCGAGACGCTCACAGCACAAAAGAAAGTGTGAAGGACAAAAACCAATAAATGGAATGATAATGTTAAAAAAAGAAAGAAAGAGCATGAAGTGAGATCACAGAGGAGGTGCCGAGAAAAACATGACAGACAGAAAAAAAGGAAGTGGTGGTGTGAAGGCAGGACATGTGGGGCATAAACAAAGATGAAAGCGGAGTAAAAGTTAGAAAGGCTGGGTTGATGGCGTACATTATGGGACAGATAAAAGGAGAGGGACAATAAGAAGAGTCAAAGTGAATCTGCTCTCTTCACTTTGACCACATTTTTCCTTTTAGGAGCTTTAGTTGAAAGCCCCGGCAGACAGAAAAGCACGAATCTTTAGAGACACAGTGTGGTGCTCCAGGTGCCAATCTCCTCCACAAATTCTTCTTTAACACGTCCTCAAGTGCCTCGAAATTAGTTTGGTTTCATTATTTCTCTTATTCAACATCTCAGTGTAAAGAGATGGCACGCATCGAGCCTGGATTCCCTCCACAGACTCTGATCTGAAAAGTGAAACCTGTGTCTTAAACCTGAATTCTGTCTGAAGTCCAGCAGGAGGTGACGCCTTTGATTCTCTGATTAAATCGAGCTCTGTGAGAAAATAAACAGTAGCTTTGAATCTTACTGAAGACTCATTTAGTAAATGGCCCTGTGCAGATTTCAATAATACCTTTAAATGTTGTTGAACCAAACAAAGCTCAGGAAATTGAAAGTTAATTAGCACTAAAGACTTGGCTAACTGAAGTTAATGAGCTAATTCAAATAAAAATAAGGACTGAAATGATTTTGTGAGCTTGGAAAACTAAAATAAAATAAGAAAGTAAAGGAAATTAAATCCTTGACCCATCACCACCTTATCAGTTCACCCAGGATCTTTGTCCTCTTCCTTGCACCTTGTTTGTCTGGAACTCACCTGTGGACTGTGGAGGGGCGGGTGCAGCTGATTGCCTGAGCAGGTGACCCATACTGGAAGGCCAAGCAGGGATTCAGGTTTGAGCCTACCTGTGCTCTCTGCTGTCCAACATAAAGGCAAACATGTCTAAAGATAAATCTTAAAAATGGAAAAAAAGCAAAGTGACTTGATGTTCATGGTTTAAACATTTCCATGGTAACACTGACCTCCACGAATCAGAGACATCACCGTCTAATTTAGGATTGTGGGTAGAGGAGCTCTTTTCTGCCACATCTGAAACTCAGTTTGCTAAAATAACGTTACTTCTACGCAGACTTGTCATTTCACAGTCATAGCTCGCTGTATTTGGATGGTTATGACTCATAATCAGAATTAAAGGGCTTTTTACTTCTGGAACATCTGTCACGCTCTATGGTTGCCTAAAAAAACGCCTGAGACAAACATGTTACCCAACATAAGAGCAGGTGTGCGTGTTAGCATGTGCATGTTTGTGCACGAGTGTTAACACGTTATCCAACAGCTTCCGACAGCCAAAGACTGCTGGGTGGTGGATGGATGATGGATGAAGACAGATAACAACAGAATGGAGGGATGCTGGGAGAGGAAGAGGAGTCTGGTGACACTTGCAATCAACACTTAATGATGATGTACATATTCAGCTGACAGCTTATTCATGTGATTATGCTGAGATTTAGATGTAAATATACACCAAAGATATCATTTCCATAAAGACTCACTTCAAGTGCAGTTTTGTTCTGTGCATTAAAGATCCTTGAAGCCGTAAATGTTTAATTTTATGTTTGACTTATTATTATGCATCCACATGACTTGTGTATTGCATCAAACAGTCCAATCACCAAAGGTAAAAAAGATGCAGTTAAATCCAGGAGATGTGTATAAATTCAATTAAATTAAATTCAATTTTATTTATACAGCGCCAAATCACAACAACAGTCACCTCAAGGTGCTAAATGACCCTACTCCATGTCCTACAGGAGGAGCAACACTTTGTGCCCACATGCACAGGGACTGTGATCACACCCATCACCCCACCCTGCACTTTAAAGTGCAATTCATCTCTGGCTCTCTTCTCCAGCATGTCTTTTATCCTCTCTTCCTTCTCTCACCCCAACCAGTTCCGGCAGATGGCCGCCCCTCCCTGAGCCTGGTTCTGCCGGAGGTTTCTTCCGGTGTTTTTCCTTCCCATTGTCGCCAAAGTGCTTGCTCATAGGGGGTCATATGATTGTTGGGTTTTTCTCTGTATGTATTATTGTAGGGTCCACCTTACAATATAAAGTGCCTTGAGGTGACTGTTGTTGCAGAAACCACTTGATTTAATAATTGCTGTCAGGATGTAACGAGTCTTTACAAAACATCGTCCTGGAACATAATTTCCACCCTACCACTAACAGGTCCAGTTTCACAGTGCTGACTGGTTTTGAAATGAAAATTGACTGCAGCTGTTTTATTAAGACAAACTGTTTTGTCATCCCATCCACTCACCGCAGGCTCCCCCCTCATGCCTAAAACAGGTGAAAACTGCTCTGATTCATCAGGGCATCGACCTCTGGGTGCCGTCTGGCACTGGACTGGCAAGTTGAGCTTCCATGGATCATGTTCATTCCAGTCGGATGGAATGGTTCCATGGGAGAAAATCTTTTCCATGTTCCTCGAGCTGTTTGAAAATCTGTGATCTGACCTGTAAATGTGCGACCATTTTTTTGAGTCTAATAATCAGAAACAGTCATGTCAGACACATCTCTGCTCTGCTTACGTGGAACATTACCTGCGATCGCAACGTCTTTTATGAATAAAACTGATTTAATGTGGTTGTTTATGTCCGGACTGAACTCCAAAACACATACAGCAGCATAGTAAGGATCGATAGGTCCGTAGAATAAAGATTAAAAAAAAGTAATAACAGCTGTACTTCAATCAACAGCAATCTACAACCACACAGCTGCTCCCTGCCTGCAGATGTGTAATGTGTACCTGCGGGGGATATTGCTTTGACGACACAGGTTTTAAATCCTGTCACGTCAGTAAACGGAGGGTGAAAGCAAGTGTGTGAGGGAGGCAGGTAGATCGATGGGTTTGTGGTTTTATTCTCCGGGACAGGGGCACTTACACTTGTCAAAATGTGAAGATTTAGATGAATTAGATGTTGCACACCTCCCCTCCCGCTCTCTCTCACACACTCGTGGTCAGGATTGATGGGGCCCAGGTGAGTGCGAAGATGATGCCTTTTATTTTCTGTCACTCCATTTCTTTCCATCAGAAAGCTACACCTCACTATTTTGTCAATGGAAATATTTCAAGCTGTCATTTGCTAATAAAAGCTTCTCTCGATGCCCCGTCACACCAACGTTTCAGCAGCAACACTTGAAAGCAGAGATCAGCCCAAGAAAACGGATAGAATTTAATAACTGTAATGGATCTGCAGCGATTGGCAGTCAGGTTTGTGTCAAGTTCAGTGTGGGCAAACTTGGATGAGTGAATCTGTGCCATAAACCAAACAAATAGTCCTGACTGTACTGACCTTTAATATCCACAGTGTAGGAGGCTAATGTAGCATGCTAGCTGTCAAGCATCCAGTGTTATTGGGCTCACATGGGATTGTAAATGGCAGAAATCAGACAGGAAAAACTAAAGGAGTCTTTTTCTTTCAGAGCCATTTTGTATTGGATGATAGATCAAACGTGGAGACTGAAAACTCAAAAATCTCTAACACTGCCCATTCTAACCTCATTAGAGGACATGGCAATAAACCAGTACTTGAAGAAGGGCTTAGTATCCTGCTTTTATAGTAACCTCAGAGACGGCTCTCAAACATCCTCAGAAAACAAAAGACTTGCATGGTGTCAAGACTTAAAATTTAGAATACCCACAGAGGAATGCCTGAAAGCCCAAACACAATCTATTAAGACCGACCCAAACTAATCCAATTTAAATGGCTAATGAGAAGATATGTCACTCCAACACTGTTAAACAAATCTGATCCTAATATTCCGGACATATGTGTTAAATGCGGGGACAAAGGCACACTGATGCATTGCCTATGACAGTGGTTCTCAAACTTTTCACAATGAGTACCACCTCATAAAATATATGGCTCTTGAAGTACCACCCTTATGACCAACATTAAAGTACAGTAGTATAGGCCTATTTAACACCATATACAGTTTACACGAGACAATTTTATTTCTTATATGAATGTTATTTATTTTAACTGTCATAAACAGGATGTGACGAGTGATAATAATAACAACTGTACTGCATTAAAACATTCACAGCAGGTGGGATATCCAATCTTTAAGTGATGACCTGATGAAACCTGCTTCCGGGTCCAAACTACGCTGCATTTATTAAGGCTGTTGTGTTTTTAACATGTTTTAATGCTTTGTATTTTGTTCTATTTAATCTGAACAAGCCCCTAAAAAAAGTCATTGATCACTGTCGGCCTCTCTCGGTTTTTATCATCACTGTTCATTTTAAAGCTCAGTTTTTAAAACCTTAGATGTAACTACAGCCCAGCCCATGCAGCAGTATATTAATGACTA
>VUQG01042400.1:0-21387 GCA_015106755.1 Etia nguti
GGCCACAGCGTATATCTACAGGATGAGAAACTCAATGGAAAGACAGCTGATCTTTGCTGCGCTGTGTCTGGATGTCACTCTGAAACAGCTCATGTGATAAATATTGACCTTTGGACCATCTCTGTCACATCTTTGCCAAACCATGTCCCATATTTAATTTGGGATTTTTGGACAGAGCTGGGAGCCTAAACTGGGCTCTACATCTACAGGATGCACCAGAACATGCCCGGTCCTCAGGGGTCCAGCCTGCAACCAACAGGACCCATCAGAATATTAATCAGCAGCTTAGAGTTGCTGGCTGCAGCATGCTTTGCTAGCTTTAAATGAGTTAACTTTACTTGACCAGAAAATTTCTCCCATATTTGCATGTCTTTCCTGTTCCACCCAAAATATCACACTCAATAATCCCACGAAAAATTCCTCAAACAATAAATGTTCAGTTTTATTTAGTGTTTTAATTTCTTAAACTCTAGCCACACCGAGGCCTAATTTGACCTGTTTGTCCTCAAGGTGAAGCACACTTGGGTTCTGCAGCAGGACTTTGTAGTGGCCTAGTCAAAGCCCCGACCTGAATCTGACTGAGATGCTGTGGCATGACCTTAAAAAGGTGGTTCATGCTCAAAAAACCTCCAAAGATGACTGGCCCAAAACTCCTCCACAGCACTGGAAGATTCATTGACAGTTATCACAAATGCTTGATTGCAGTGTTGCTGCTAAGGGTGGCCCAACAAAGTATTAGGTTTAGGGGCCATCGCTTTTTCACACAGGGTCATGTGGGTTTGGATTTTTTCTCCCTTAATAATAAACGCCTTTATTAGGAAACTGCATGTTGTGTTTACTTGTCTAATCTTTGTCTAATATTTTAATTTGATGATCTGTTTCATGATCTGAAACATTCAAGTATGACAAATATACAAAAAAAAAGGAAATCAAGAAGGAGGCAAACACTTCTTCACACCACTGTATGTGCTCAGGCAGTGCTACACTTCTGGTTATTGGCCACGTTTTCTAATTTGAAAAGACACCTTTACTGAAATGTTTCCATTCTCTACCTTCCATTAAGAAATATACTTTTACTCGAGGACTACATTTATTTAACAGCTGTAGCTACAGGGTGTTCACTGCTCTTCAACACAAACTGATGTTTTTACACATTTTAACTCATTTTTTTTCATTCTTTTACTATATAATATGTATATGAACATGTTAATATGTTCATATACATATTATATATCCACTTATCTGTCAGTCTGCTCCTCAGTCCCCGATCTGAAAAACAGACCCAAAGATATTAGAAGTTACATTCGAGATTCAAGAGGTTGTTCTTCCAAAACATGAGACATGAGCACGAGAGACAACAAACTATCCCGGTCTTTGATCCTCGTCTTGCACTCTGTGGTTTCCCGCTCTGAATTTTGGGGAATCTTGTTTTGTGTCTCTGTTTCCTTGTTAATAAATGCTTATTGTTCATTCCTCCTGCCTTCATGTTTTATATTTCCTTCCTCACAGCTGCTTTATGATTTATGTCAGTCCTGTAAGAGATCATGACTGGAACAGTTCTCACATACTAATATTTTTCCAACAGATGAGCTGAGGATCGTGCTGTTTGGGAAGACCTGGGTTGGTAAAAGTACTGTAGGAAACATCATCATGGGGAACAAAGAGACATTCACCTCAAAGGATTCATCCAAAGATCACACACAGAAATCCCACAGCACTGTTGAAGGTCAAAAAGTGGTTGTTGTTGATACTCCAGGTCTGTTAAAACCTGGAAAACATGAAGATGAGCTGGTGAAAGAGATCAAGCGATCCATTGATCTTGCCAGTCCTGGTCCTCATACGTTCCTGCTGGTGCTGAGGTTCGGTATGATCACCTCTGAAGAATTAAAGGTACTGGAGGTTTTTGAGCGCACCTTTGGCAGACGTGCATTGGCCTACACTACAGTGGTTTTCACCCATAGAAATGAAGATGAAGAGTATGAAGCTCACATACAGGAGGCTATGATCAATAGCAAGGATTTCAGAGAACTCATTGAGCGGTGCCAGTGGAGATATTTTGCTTTTAACATTAATGACAAAAGTCCTGCTCAAGTCACCGAGCTGCTGAAGAAGATAACACCGATAGGAAAATATTACTTCTACACTCCTGAGATGCTCCAAGAGGCTGGAAAACAGGAAGAGCAGGAAGAAAAACCAAAAACAGAAGAAAGAACAGGCAGGCGTGCATTTCTGGAAAGGACTGGATTGGTGGGAATCATTTTGGGATCGGTGGGGGGATATTTACTTGGAGGTGGTGAGCTGACGTCTACATCGGGAGCTTTACTGGGAGCTTTAGGGGGGTCAGTACTGTCAATGGGAACAACAGCTTTAGCGATGAAGGCCAAAATGCTCACTGATAAATGCTGCAAACAGTGAGTTTTTAATCGATTTAGTCGTACTTTTTGTAAAATGTTTCATGTAATGTTCATGTAACCAGGCCGGTCTCTTTTTCTTTTTTTACCTTTTCATGTAAAGATTTCATATTGTAAGGGACATTTGTACATTCAATAAAAGGACTAGATGTTACAATCCCTGATAATGCATTGCTTCAAATGGAGAAAGTCTTGAGCGATGGCTGCTATGAGGAAAGGCAGCCTGGAAACTTTACCAGCATCGTTGTGTGCCTCAACTTCACAGGGTGTTTCGTTCTTTTATCACACGCTATTTGTAAGGGACATCTGTACAGTTTGTATTCTGGTTGCTGATTGGTTGAGCTCTTTAAACTGTTTAAACTTTAAACTCTTTAAACACATCTGACTTTCAGTGGTTTGCAGAGTAGTTTACAGTAAAATAATTACCAGGTGCTTCAATGTTGGTGGAGGGGAGAGCCACAAGATTACTGGGTACCTCCAGGTACTTTCATTACTGGGAAACAAACCTGAAACAGAACATCATCCTCCATAATTTCTCTTTTTTTTTAAATCATAGAAGCCAAACATCTGTTAGTTTCAACCTTTGAATTTGCACATTGCATTTATTATCTTCATGTTTTGCTGTATGAAGATGCTGTGCTGGGAGCTTGTGATTTTTCTTTTTGTAGCATCGAAATCAAATTTTTTAAATAAAAACTGTGTAAAGTAATAAAAATCAAAATAAATAATGCTTTGTTTTTCCGTTGTGTTATATTTTTTAATTTGTTACCTGAAGCAGTGCTTTGATATTGAGATTGTAGTTTTACTAGGGTGGAGCACCGGATCACAGACCTCTCCACACTAAAGTGTTCAGTGTCCCACGTCTGTGGATACTGTCCCCTCTAACGTCAGCTTTCCTTTCTGTTCTGCTCTGTCTGGTTTTGGTGGGTTGCTGTGCAGACTGCAGCAGCTACAAGCATGAGAGGAGGGAAAAATATTTAAGCGCCACAAAAGGTGATATGGGTGTATAATAAGTGAAATAAGTGCTTAAAGTTAAAGCTTGTAGAACATGTTTAGCGCCACCATGTGTCAGTACAGAATGTGACATCACCGGGTTGGTTGGTTGGTGTTATTGGCTTACTATGTATGCTATGTAAGCTAACCAGTGACAGAACTGCTAACTCAGTGGAAAACATGGAAACTAACATTAAAGAGCAGTCTAAGGCGGTCCCTTTTTGTGCTGGAATGATAAGCTTTATGTTAAGAAACCGAGGATGTACTGCCCAGTCTCTTTAGCAGTAAGTGGTTCTTCGATGTTTGGCTAGCTGCGCTGGAACACGAAAATCCACCTGTTAGCCGTGATGTTCAGGTTTGCAGAGAACTGTATAAATGAGGACTGTGTGCAGGAGAGCCTGTTTCAGTTAGATGACCCCGTGGTTCACTCGACCGACCCTTGTTGGGTTAACTTTAACACTTATTTCTTAAATCCAGCTTCACAGACCGTTTCCCAGAGCAGAGATCCATGCTGAGAATTTTCATGTTTCATGTCCACTTTAAAATGTGCAAAGGATTGTATTTGGTCCTTCAATTTGACATTTCTATATCAAACCCTTACTTAACAGCTTAAAAAATACTCGAATCAAACGAATCACAAAAATATCTTTGTGTTTTTTTCACCTCTCACCCTAACCTGCTGTGGGGACGTCACCTTGGGCATGTCTGAGAGCTGCCATCATGTGACTTGTTAGGTCACAGAAGCCAAAGTGTGAGTTTTTACAGCTGTCCAGGGTGACAAACCCCACTAGGCCTTAGATGCCGAGGACCCCCCATCAGCTTTTAGAAATGAGAGGTGAAACATCTTCAAGGACCTAAAAAGAAATCCGGCTGCCTTCAACTCAAGTGCTTGTTCTACCATGAGCTGGTTGACCTGAGAAAGTTACGTTCACATAGGGTTCTATTCTCATGTAATACCCACCATCACACAAGCCAGTGCACACTCAGTGTAACTTTTATTTAACCAGATAAAAAGAGACGCTTACTTCCACCGGTGACCTGAATGTGGACAAAGCCTGCTGAGTGTATTTACAGAAAGCAAAAGCTCCACTGAAGCTCTCACTGTAACCTACATTATTACCTAATGTGACTCGTGTAAACACGGGTTTACAGTCGAATCAAAGAGCACGGCGAGGGCGCAGGAATCAAAGGCAGACGGCTCTGCTGAAAAATAAAGTAAGGGAGGGTGAGAGAAAAAGCAGAGAGCTCGAACAGGAAGCAGAGCGTGTTCCTGCTCACAGTTTCAGAGGTGAAGCTCTGAAGCTGGGCGGTTAAGTGAAATGCTGCCCTCTGCTGCTCACAGGAGGAAGCACAGCCTGCAGCTCCAAACAAACGAGCCTCTCAGAGCTGGAACAGGTCACTGAAACTCTGACCTTCTGCATTTACACCTCTGCTGCTGAGCCTGTGTTGTTCTGCAGTTTCACCATTAACCACTTGGTGGTGCTGAGGTTTTTCTCTCTGAGTTGATCCAGCTGCCCGGACATGAACTCCTGTCTCCTTTTCCAGATCACTTTCCACACAGGGGGAAGGCCATGGAGTGAAGAAAAGGTGTGGAGAGATTTAAAAGGACTTAGGAAAGGAGAAGTTGACCGCTTTTACGCTGGACTCCTTAATCGTGTCTGCACTGTTGAAACTACGCTGTCTACAGGATGGACTACAAAAGCCGGTCTTACATCATCCCAGCATGTTCTGTCGTTTCCTGCAGGGAAATATAACACTTCACTTAACTGTGAGAATTCAAACAGCTTTATTGTGACTGCAGATACTCCGGGGTCAGTGCAGAAAAACGGCAACACAAGAAGCAGCCAGAACTTTGTAGGACGCCAATCACAGCTAGGGGCACATTTTTATTATTATTATGAAAACTAATTAAAGCTACTATAAATGCTTTAAATTAACTATAAAATAAATTTAAAAAAATCAACAGTGGATGTGTTAAAAATTAATTTGAGGGGAAAAAAAGTTGTTTTCATGACAATCTTCATGCAAAAAAGTTACATTAATATTATCTCACAATAACAATATTTGGAGCAAATATTTTAAAAATGTTTGTTAATGAGCACTAAAATGTTTTTTGACTCTAACAGAGATTCATGTAGAAAAGGGTTCAATTAGCTTTGAAGTTGAAATCATCCCACACACTTTTTTGGTCTTTGGTGACGTCAGAAGCTCTCAGACAAGTTTCTGACTGAAACCAATGAAGCAGTTTGAGGGGAAACGTCACGAGGACGCTGCCGCGCTCATGTGTGTGCCGTGAATATGAGTCTGAAGCCTGCCAGCTTCCATTAGCGCCGCTCTTCAAAGCTCAAAGCTCTGCCTTCTTCAAACTGCAACTAAAATTTAGCCTAAACAACGAAAACATTACTTTGGCAGAAAGTGATGTCACTATTAAGAGTTTGACAGATGGCGAGCTGCAGTCTGGAGTCAGTCTGAGCGTCGAACATCAGAACAAGTCCAACTTTTCAATAAACAAGCATGTGACATCCAGCTGTGATGATTTCTACACGATGGTGATGGTGGTCATGGTGATAGACTTCCTGAGTGGACAGATCGATGGCGTCTCTCGTGTTTCAGAGGGAGTAAAGCTTAAGCTGCTCCTCTATGTCAGCCTCCGTCACCTCCGGCGCTTCCTGGTTCTCCTTCAGCAGCTGGAAGATGGCCGCCAGCTGCTCCTGTTGCACCCTGGGACGTCAACACACACACACACACACACACACACACACACACAAACACACACACACGGTTAATGGTTTAGCCTCCGGGATTGTTTTTGTTGTTGATCCTTTAATGGAAAACGCTCAGGTGTTTTCAGATTGTGGATTTAGATGCTCACTGAATGAATTCATACGAATGAATTAGATTATTGCTGACAGCTAACAGGTCAGAAAGGCGAATATGTCCAGGAGACAGCGTTTGGTATCACCATCTGCTAATGTGTGGATATGAGCCTTACATAGCTCTGCCTGCAGCTAGCAACCAGGTAGCACATCATTATACAGTACTGCGCTGAAGTCTTCAGCCAACGAGCTTGACATGTTTGGTGTGAGTGCCTTCATCCTTCAGATCTCTGAGGATCTCTGAGGATCTCCAGGAATCGTTCTCCAGGCTTCTTGAAGGACATTCAAAGCTCTTCTTTGGATGTTTCTGCCTCTGAATGCTGAGGTCCGGCTCTGGGGAGGCCCATCCATGACTGATAGTGCTCCACTGTGTGTTACTATCCAAGTATGCTTTCACTGCACTGGTGTGTTTAGGATCATTGTCAGGCTGAAAGATGAAGCTGCTGCCAATCAGAATCTTCCAATCTTCTTACTGCATGTGGACCAAAATCTGATTCTCTTAATTAATCAGCAGTTTTAACAAAGATCTCCAACACCACTGACTGAAATGCAGCTCAAACCATGACAGAGCCTCCACCGTGTTTCACAGATGGCTGCAGGATCTCACTGTTGGACCTTTTTTCTGAGTCCAATAGTATTTTAATCATTCACTGCACACCATGCTCATATGCCAAATGTTTAGGTAAAATCTCTTTGGGAATCACATAGGTTCAAAAATCTTTTTCTAGATTTGACTGAAGAAACGGGAACAGATGACATGTTTTTGTGACAGGCTGCTCGTAACAAAGAGCCTAAAGATATCATTTGAAGCTGAAGTTGTCTGTTGGTTCATCCTGGAGTTCAGAGTATTAACAAATGAAAAACATTCCTCTGAAAATGGTGAAAAAGCAGCCAATGGCAAAAGAAACTTCAAAGACCTTCAGGAGGCTGGAGAACTCAAGGGCACTTCAAAAACTCAAGAAAGCCTGGCAAGGGGCCAGGAAAGCAAAACATAAAAATGGCAGGTGACTCAAGACTTGCACAGTTCTGCATGCCCAGTAGCCCAGCTTCACTAGCGCTTCAAACACTTCATTGCCGTCCAGCAGAGCTGTAGGCTTCAGTCAGGAAACGGTGCGGCTGCTTTAGATGGAAACTAGCGAGCCGAATTCCTGCAGTAACACAGCTGAGTCTGTCATTCACAGAGCTGATCTGCTCGCTGGATTCATTCTGTAGCAGGACAACCAGCCCGAACACGTCCAGCTAAATGAAACCAGTCCAAAGACTCCGACACTGCAAACTTCTCTGAAAGTGTTTCCATTGAGGAGTCCGGGCAGCGGCTGTAATCTGATGGTGCTGAACCACCTAAATTTGATTCACGAGTTCTTTTTATAATCACATTTCTTGTCTTTACTTCTCTCTCATTATTTCGTCTGCCCCTCCTCTGTGTTAGTTCTTCCGGCCGAAGATAAAACAGGAGCATTTCAGTCATCTGCATCTTGATATTTTGAAACCAGACTTGTGACTCATCATTTGACTCATTTTCTTCCTCAGATTCTCAGTGAGATTGAGGAACAAAAGCCAGCTGTGTCCCAAATCTCCTCCTGCTTCCGGCTCCTTTGTGACTCTCACGGGAAAATCAACATAATTTTTTTTATTGAATAAGACCTGAAACCAGAGACTGAGACCATCGACCCGACCGGCTTGCTGAGCTCAGAGATCAGCAGGCTCACTTCCTGACCTCTTACAGCCAGAGGAGTCGCCTCCTGCTGGTCAAAGATCTTAATGCAGATTTGCCGTTTTTGGAGGAACATTCATTTTTTATGTTGTCTTTGATTACACTTTTAGTTTTTCATGTGTTGCCCCTAAACGGCCACCCGATGGTGCTGTTGTCTCTGTGAGCTCCTCCTGAACTCTGAAGCAAAAATGAAGCAAAAACAGAAAACAGTAAACAAACATCGAAAAATGGGCAAAAGTATGTTTAATAGAAGAATTAGAAGAATCAACAACAGGTTTCATGCTTTTATTTCATGGTTAACATTTAAAGTCACAACTGAACACTGAAGCCAGCAGGAAGGTTTTATTGCAGCTTGTCATCTAATTTTCTTTTTTCATTTGAAACCAGCAGTGAGAACTAGGTTATACTGAGGTTAACTTCATTAACATTCACTCACATAATTTGTTTGCTTCAGAAAGGCTGGACATGAAAAGCAGACGATAAAGAAAACTCCTGAAGGCACTTTGGTGTGAAGACATTTGCTATTCACAAGCAGCTCAAACCTCAAAATTCAACAAGACGCAGAACTTCCTGCAGGGTCTGATCTTCATCTCTTCAGAGCTCCTCATCCTCACGGATCAGCTGTAAGAATACAAAGAAAACACAAGAAGCTGACGGGAGTTTCTGAGATCACAACTACAGGAAAACTTGTAAAAATGACTCAAACCGTCTGAAAATCTGAACCTGATGAAGCTAAAACGCACCACAGAGTTAGAGCAGATATACAGTGTTTAACGTGACGTTGCTCTGGAGTTACCTCCGCTCTGAGAGAAGCAAACGCCAACATTTACTGTACTCGAATATTCAGGTTTATAGATGGCAAAGTTTTTTGGCAGAGAGGTAAACGGTGCTGCACCGAAAACCTCCTCGAGGTTGCTTTGGTGGCTCGGAGTTTGCATAGAAGTCATGACTTGCGCGCAAACACTCGCTAACGACTCACTGAGCTGTTGTGACAGAGCTTGCTTTCAGAGTAAAAGCTGCATGAAATGTGTTGGCTTCAGCGATAAGGCATAACTTTTACTTTGAAAACAAATGTTCTGTTTCCAGTCTGTGGGTAGTTGGTGTTTGCAGACTAGTCTGCATCTCCAGTGCAAACTACAGGAGACTGCAGAGGTCTGCTAACAGTGGGAATATAAAACACACACACAGGTTTTAGGGGCAGCACCGCTTTGGGACTGATGTAACCTAGGCAACAGTCACTCTCCAGTGGGGGAATACACATTTTTCCTTGACTGGAGGTTGCTGAGCGGTCACTGGGAAGCCTAAGCTAACATTTCAGTGGAAAGTCGTTCACGTAGTTACTCCAGGCTGTTAGTGGCAACCAGAGTCAGGGAAGGTCAGTTAGGTTAACATAGACATTGCAATACAGAGTTCGATTCATGAAAAACGTTACCTAACGTGGTTAACAACGGCTCTCCTGACAGGTAAAGCAAAGGGTGGCACTCACCGTTAGCTGAGCGTTAGCAGGCAGCATGCAGGGTTAGCAGGCGAGCAGCACAGCTGGACAGAAGCTGACAGATGTGACGAGACCAGAGCGAAGACAGAAATAAACGAGCAGAGGCTAGCGCTCGATCAGCAGCCGGTCCACAGCGACGCTTCACCTGCACAGGTGAGACGGCAGCAGCTGCCTCTGCCTCAGGCTACATCGACAAAACAAAGTTCTCAGAAGTGTTTCTCCAGCTACAGAAGACACCTCCACCCTGAATTTATTTATTCATCTGGATCAAAATACAGAAAATTCAACAGGACAAAATGTTGATGATGACACTCGTTCAGTTCCCACACCTCTAACCGACAGGTCAAAATAAAGATGGTGAAGTTTTAAAGTCCATGAGACTCCACAGTGCTGACCATTCACCACGACTGAAACAATGAAACGACCCGCGGTTCATCCCCAGGGACATGAATCCCTGCGGGGTCGCGACAGGAAGGACATCGAACATGTGGAGCTTTAGGTGGAAAAATAGAAAAATAAAACTTTTATTATATTTTAACAACACCTGAACATGTGCCACTAAAACGTTTAGAAACGCTCTCTGCTTTAACGAAACAGCCCCTCGTCACAGTGGGCGTGCAATAAAAGTACTCCATATGACGGGTGGGGAACTCCAGCCCTCGAGGGCCGGTGTCCTGCAGGTTTTAGATCTCACCCTGGGTCAACACACCTGAATCAAATGATTAGTTCAATATCAGGCCTCTGGAGAACTTCAGGACATGTTGAGGAGGTCATTTAGCCAGCTGACAGGTCTACAACCTGCCGGTCACCGGCCCTCGAGGCCTGGAGTCCCCCCACCCCCGCTGATTCACTCGAGTGCAGATTATCATGAAGAGTCATCATGTATTTAATGATTTTTATTCTTCATTTCAGTTTTGAACTAGGTTTTATTTTTAATATTCTCAATCTGATCTTCTTTTATGTTTACAGGTGACTTTGTGCTGTCCATCGGTCTCCTGGTCCAGGTTGACTTTGACTGTGTGACAGCTGATATATTAATAAGATGTATTATTATGGTTCTTTTAAATGTGTGCTGTGTTTGACCAGAGGAGGGCGCTCACAGTCAAGAAGCGGTCAGCATGGAGCAGTGGAAAAGTCCAAAAAAGAAACTAAGCTCAGCCGCTCAGACGCAGGCGGAGGATTCTACATCAAACACGAAGGTCCTCGCTGCTCGTTTTCTCCATAACAGCAACCATTAATTATGGGCCACGGTTTCCTGTGCTTTGGATAATGTACTCAACTGTTTGGCTTAAATGATTCAACCTCTATTTTTATGAATGTCTTTAAGCGCCTCCACGATCCCGTCTGAATCATTGTAACCCTGCTCTGACGTCTGCTGCACAGCCGAGTTTCTGCAGGAGGCTGATATGAAGTCTGGCAGGCCGCTGCTATAATCACAGCAGCAGTGATATCAAAGTCCACACCCAGAAATTAAACTGCTCTGGACGAGGCAGCAGCTGTGACGGGTGTCTGCTCTCAGGCCTTTTTGTTTGAGCTCTTCAGGAGATGAACTCAAAGTTTGCAGCTTCCCTCATCTGTGAGGGAGACGAACCAGTAAAATCATGTTACTGTGACCTTTGCAACAAACAGTGTTCCAGTAGTTTATGCAGGTCAGGAAAATGTGTGTGTGAAAGCTGTGTGTGAATCAGGGACGACCGGATACTTCCAGGACAAAGAGACGGGTTGGTAGGAAATATGAAACAGTCCAGGGAATAAAAACCAAATCAAATCATTGTAATGATTCTAAGTGTGAACAGATCTCTGCCTACATAAACAGGCATTAGCCCTGAAGTACAGGATTCAGCCGCAGAGGTAACGGAGCTAATGAAAGCAGTCTGTCTGGGCGGCTGGACTGAAGAGGACCATCTCACGTATCTGAGGTACAGAAGGCAGCGCACAGCAGGGCCAACCCACATGAAGGGGAGTCTGTCTAACTGAGGACGTGTCCACGCTGTGACTGCAGCATGAAGCCTGATCTTAAAATCTGGGTTCTTCACATGACTGAAAGAGTTCTCATCACACTTCTGTGAAAATGCTCCCAGAGCTAGGTCCAACCCTGGACCCCGGAAAACTCACGTCAGTCCCAGTGTGGTCACGTGACACCGGCGCTCTTTTCTTTTAGATTAAAAACCCGTGAAGCCGCCCTTTCAACACTGAGCACGCTCCTGCTGCAGCTGGAGGTGCAGAGCGTCTCCTTTGTGTTTCCTGTATGGACGTCTTATCCCCTCAGAGAACATGTGACCCACATCGGCCGCCTTTTGTCCCCACTGGGTCACACTCAGTCGGTACACTGGTGCATGCTGGGAGCTTAAAGGGGCGGGGCTGAGCTTCCTGTTAACAGGCAGTGAAGGACAATAATGATAAGAGGATAAGCAGCCGCCGCCTGGAGGGGCGGGCTGGGTGTAAACACAGGCCATGTGACCAACAGCAGAGGAATGAGCGTGAAACAGGGAGGAGAGGTGCGTCAGCCGCAGGGATAGACCAATCAATAATCAATCATCAGCACCTCATGCAGAATATCTGACTGCACAGACAGGAAACGATTAAAAGTTGGGACACGCCCACTCAGCCGTGGGCAGAAAACACAAAAACATGTTTTAAATGTTCTCCAAATGAAGCGTCAGCAAGGAGACACCACAGTCACAATGAGAGAGATAAGAAAATCACAGGTACGCGTACTGCTTTAATATTCCTTAAACTCATTTTAAATTCCAGTAAGATTTTCTGTTTTCTTTTAATGTTGCAGCTGAAACGAATCACATGACTGCTCGTCTTCCTTCTCTCACCCCAACCGGTCGCAGCAGATGGCCCCGCCCCTCCCTGAGCCTGGTTCTGCCGGAGGTTTCTTCCTATTAAAAGGAGTTTTTTCTTCCCACTGTCACCAAAGTGCTTGCTCATAGGGGGTCATATGATTGTTGGGTTTTTCTCTGTATGTATTATTGTAGGGTCTACCTTACAATATAAAGCACCTTGAGGCGACTGTTGTTGTGATTTGGCGCTGTATAAATAAATTAAATTAAATTGAATTGAATTGCTTCTGTGGTTCCACGAAACTCGGAGCTGATTCTCAGAGTTTATTTTATCGGCATTTTGCAGATTGAATCAAATAATCAAATCATTGCACTTACACGTTATTACAGATGTTATTTCAGATGTTCTTTAATTATGTTCCTCCAGCACATTTAATTGCTTTTATCAACATGTTTGTTCTCCTGAAGTAACCCAGACTTCAGATGAGGGATGTCAAACCTGCAGCTGCTGTGCGGCTCTGCAGGAGAGACATTAATCATTTTATGGCTTCTCATTGGATGCTTTGATGCAACTGGCTGCATTCGTCCCACCGGCTTGCAGCTCTGTTTCTCACAGTGAATGTCGGCGTCAGTCTATCCGTGCTGCAGCGTTAGGGGTGATTAAGGACGGGCAGGGCTGAGGGTTTAGGGAGGGGATATTCTCCTTACCATCTCCTTCCTAGCACACTGATTCTCCTGAGGCTGATTACAGAGAGGTAAAATCAGACGTGAGCTCTATCCTGGAAAGATAAAGGTGGAGGCTGTCAGACACGTCACTCATACAAACCAGAAAACGTGCAAATTCTCCAGAAAAAAAAAAGGTTGGTGCATGCTGGGATATTCCAGGAGGGAAGGATAAAAAAAAGAAACTTAAATTAAAATGAAAGTTTGTTTAGTGTCACTTAGAAAAAGCCTGATGATCACGATTCTGTGTATAACTGAACACGGCTATCAGACACGTGCACCCGGTGTCATGAAGAACCAAATTATAAGTGAGACCAGCACATGACAGGTGTCACACGATGACGTTCGATCCTCCCAGTAGGCACAACATGTATTCTGATGAATAAGGAGGCAACAGTCCCAGAACAGGACGCATCAGGCTGCTGCAGCACTGGCTGTATCGCTCTTTGAAACACGCCTACCTCTGTGCGTTCAGCACAGCTGCTGCTGCTGCTGCATCCTTTATATTGCTGAAGAATGCATATGATCCATCACATGATGCATGACAGCTGATTACAAAAGGACAGAAAAATGACTCCTCAGACCTGTGTTTGTGGTCAGTTAGCATCTTTTGTGCCCTTTGTGCAAATCTGTGCGTCCCACAGTGAGGAGCGACCTTTCCAGTCCTTCAGTCTGGAGGGACTCGTCCTTTCTCGAGTTTCTCCTGACTCAAAAGGTTTTGGCCTCCAGGTGTTTGACACCCTGCCTCAGGGAGGACGAGGCTCGGGTCAGACCGAACACAAACAAAAGCCTCGAGGTGCTGAAGGTAACGTCACGCTTTGCAGCTGGAAGCAAACATTCAGAGTTTAACAGACCCTCGGCGAGGATTCTGCACAGGCTTCTCTCAGCAAACTGAGAACAGAGAGACCTTCCCTCCTCCAGGAACACAGTGCAGCAGCAGTACCAAGCCACACAAAGATCCAGTCTCCAATCAGAGCGCTGCAGACGTGCACTCCCCACACCGACAAGAGCAGAAAATAAAAACCGGTGAAATCTGCCAGAGCTTCGTCCGCAGGCTGCTTCTCTACTTAACTCTGATTTAACAAAGATGAAACAGAAACTCTGTCCAGCTGCAGGCTCACAGACTGGCACAGACAGTATGTAGCAGCAGATTACATAACACTGCGTTCAGACAGTCTCAGCCTCAGGACGTGTTGAACAGACACGAAAGGAGGAGACAGAACCTGCTCTGGATGTACGAACCAGAACACACTCTCTCTATGTCATTAATCTCCAGCGAGGACGGACCGAGTCCTCTGCATAAAGGTCCTCAGCTAAAGTCTTTATTTGAATAATCAGTAGCCTCAGTTAAAAATCTGCTGGGATGGAAAAGCATCAAGAGGCGGAGCTACTCCCAGCACAGCACAGGTATGACAAAGGTGTACCTGGGGTGGTGCAAGGGGAAGACGTGGTTCTACGTGGTTCTGATTCCACACCGAGCCCACGGGCAGTCTACACGAAGCAGCTGTTTGCTGTCAGCGGGCGTCACACACTAGTCATCTGTGGGTTAAAGTCTCCACCTTTCCTGCTTCTCCCATTCATGGTGTCGCACCCTTCCCTGTTCCTGCCCACTTTTCAACCAATCAGCATTCGACCGACACACAGCATCGTCCACACTCAGCTACGTACTGAGAGACACTGCTGTCTAACCACATCCATACAATAACCGGTTAATTAAAACCTGATGAGTTAAAATGAGAACCACAGCTGTTTTTTGTTTCCTGAGCTCTTCCATCAAATCAAAAGTTTTTCTTCCACGTCATAAAGTTTCAAGGAGCCAATCAGCTTTGGCTGCTCTGTGCAGCCATCCTGTCCATGCAAGCAGCACACAGGATAGAACAGGGTGATCATGGCACACAGCACCACGGTCTGTGTTAGCATGCAGTGAAACCATCGGGCAGCCTGAGGAAACCAACCTCTGCTCCTCCTCCATGTCCTCCTGGGTCATCAGCACCGCCACCTTACTCGGTTTCATTCCCGGGGTGAAGCTCAGCACATCAGCAGCTGCAGCTACATCTGGAACAGCAGAGGGACATGTTAGCATCTGGCTGATGGCTCATACTGACCTGAAGCACATTTTACAGGATTTCTTTTTTTTTTTAAAATGTACTTCAGCCCAAGCTAAAAGTGTTAGCATACGCATTATTATACTGAGTAACTAACAACTAAAACATTTTGCATATTTCTGCATCTCTGTTTTCATTCTGAGAGCGGCAGGATTCACAGTTTTGGTGACGATGTAAGAAGCAAAGTCCAAACGGTGACATCACTGCAGTCTGTGGTTTGTCATGTCTGTCATTGCATTAGTGCAGCAATGACTTCAGAGTACACAAACACACCTGTTGCTCCACCTGCTGTGTGACAGGTTGGAGGTCATATGGCGAGCCGTCAGCGTGCACGCCAAGAGCTTTGCTGCCTGTTCAAGATTAAGTATCATCCTCCTGCAGCAGATGGCTGCTCCACCTCTACGCTCGCCAGCTGATACAGTAACCACGCTCCGGCTCAGCCAGCATCGACAGCCGGCCGCACAGAGCACGCTTACTCATCGTGCATGAACCTGGATACCGGCGTGTTCACCACACTGATCTCAGACATGCAGGTCACACTGATCACAGGGAGCAGCCGAATTTCCTCCTTGCTGATTCATTAACAGCAAATCAGCTGTTCTAAAATATATTCCTCTGGGTCACGCGTTGTATTTCAGTAGGCCCAGCGTCTGTGTACACTCCTAATGTTTCCTGGAAGTGACTTATCTGTGACGCCCAGCTGCTGGCCTCTACAACGAGCAGTTTTCTGCTCAAAGATTATCTTCAGTGTAAATAAAGCAGGCATATAAAACCAGAGCACAAGTTAGTGGACAGCTTCAGTGTTTACAGCAAGCTCAAGCTTTCAGCACATTTAGTCTGTTCTGCAGAAGTCCTGTATGTTTTAGCAGCATATAGATCGATCCTGAGAATCAGTAGGACCAATGTCAATGTCACATACATGTTACACCACATGTCGGCTGTCACTGTACAAAGTAAATGTTAGTTTTTGAGGTGTTGGCACTGAGACGTTAAGGAGCCTTGAGCCAAATGTTGTCATGATTTGACGCTAAATAAGTAAAGTTAAATTGAGGAACCATCATTCTTCGCTAAAGAAATCAGTACACAGGCTGTTAGAGAATTATTTAACAGGTTTAGTACTGGCTTTTCAAATTTATGTTTAACAGAAGAAGCCCCAGGATAGAGCCTTGAGGAGCTCCTAATATTTAATTACTGGAATCTTAGACACTAAGCAGTCCTTGGTCAATAAATAAAACCAGTTCTGGACTCTGTCTGTCTTCAGTCTCATGTGGTCCACTGAGGTCAACTAAGACCAAAACCTCTCTGATCAGAGACAGGAGGGTAGAACTGCTCAGTCCGTCTAGCAGACTTACCGTCATCCAGGATGGTCTCTGGTTCGGGTTCCCGCTCGCGCAGTGGTTCTGTCAAACCTTCACTGGGTCCGGGCATCTGCTCAAGCAGTTCTCCAGGTTCAGTCACTGGCTTCTGGACTGCCACTTCAGACACGAGCACAGGCTCTGGATCAGTAACAGGTTCTGGGACAGTTTCGGGTACAGATACGAGTTCAGGGGACCCGGCTGGTTCTGATAAGGGCTCTGATACAGGTTTGGACTCTGGGATAGGTTCTGCAGCTTGCTCTGGGCCTGATTCCAAGCCTGGTATGGGTTCAGAGACTGATGCTGCTTCTTGTGCTTCATCTGGTTCTAGAACAGGTTCTGGGCCTGACACAGCTTCAGAGACAAGTTGTGATACTGTGACTGGTTCTGGAACCAATTTTGGCTCTTTTGTTGGTTCAGGGACTGCTTCTGGTGCTGGTAGTCGTTCTGCTCTTGTCTCTGGTACTTTTATTGGTTCTGCCACAGGTTCTGGTGCTGTGACTGCTTCTGTGACCTCCTCTGGATCTTCTGCTGCTTCTGGCTCAGCTTCTGGTATCTTCACTGGTTCTGGGACATGTTGTGGTTCTGGGACAGCCTGAAAAGAGACAGATTATGAAAACAGTTCACACCAGTGGACGTCACAGTTGAATGAGCAGCTCGCCAACTGTCAAAACTGAGAAATGTTTCCTGATATACCTGCTGAAGTCTGGAATCTGCTTCGGGAAAGTTTATGAATGATGTCATCCTGTAATTCTAAGTATTTTTTCCTTGTGAGAAAATTAAACAGATTTCATGAAGGCTGGTTTTTGATAACTATGCAGTTACCCTTTCAATGTGCAAATATTGTCTGCTTGTGCAAATTTCACTGGCGGTGAATTTTGCTGCCTCAGGGATGGAAACGAACCCAGACCCTTTCAATCCGGGGCACAGAGGAAAACCAAACAACCGCCATGAAAAGAAAATTTCATGAAGCAGAGAAACGTAATATCAGCCAGAAGTCAAGGAAGATTTTTATTTTAATAATGAAAAATACCTGTACACGTGTGGACTCCGTGTACCTCTGCACAGACCAACTCATCTGGAGGTCATTACTGTCACTTGCAGCACCTCCACAGCGACACCAGGACAAATAAAACCCTCCTCGGCTAACCCGTCCCTTACTTGACACCCAGCAGCTCACCCATACATACATACTGTGTATGTACTATATATACACACAGGTATATATCTAGCGGCTGATCTCCCCGCTTGGCTGTACAGTTGCACCTGTCTGTATCTTTGAAGTGCTGAGGTTGCACACATCGACATCCAAGCAGCAGATCTAGTTTCTGCCTCAGCCTCTCTGCTCTGTTACCACCATTTAAACTTTGCTCCTCTCCTCGTCTTTAGGAGGCGCTTGTGGCCTTAAAGAAACCAAACTCTTGGAAGGCTTTATGGAGATGAAATAACTGGGACAAAGGTGTTTGCATCGCGCCTTATTAGAGTCACAATTTGTTTCATTTGTTGACTGCATCCACTCTACCATTTCACCACAGCCCATAGGTGCTCTATTGGACTGAGATCTGTGACTGCGTACAGTGAGCTCATTGCAGAGTACTAGAAAGCTTTGAGACATGGAGCTGGCCTGAGGTCATAAAGGGATGGACGTGGCCAGCAGCAACACTGCTGTGGAGTGTAAACCATGCTCAGCTGGTACTGAAAACCTCCGCACACCATCACACCAGCAGCAGCCCGAGCACTGACACAGGCAGGATGGATCCACGCTGTCATGTTTATTCCAAACTCTGACCCGACCATCTGAACGCTGCAGCAGAAAGAGACTCATCCGACCAGCAAACGTCTTCCTCTGTTGGTGTGTGAACTGTAGCCTCAGTTTCCTGTTCTCACTGACAGAAGTAACACGGCGGCGTGGTCCTCTGCTGCTTCGAGGTTCAGAGATGCTCTTCTTCATACCTTCAATGTAATGAGTGCCTATTTGAGTTACTGTTACCTTCCTATCAGTCTGTCAATTCTCCTCTGACCTGAAAGCATTTTCACAGAGAGGTATGAAAAGGTACATCAAGTTTATAGGATGCTAAATCAAAATGACAAGGTAGTAAATCAAAGATTAGAAGAAAGTGAACGATACCATTTCTCCACCAAACGTCAGTCAGACAGTGATGATGTGTCAGTCTGATTGTTGTAATGAGGCGGCAGACCATAACAGACCCTAAACTAGGACATTTGGATCATATTCTTAAGAACAAAATAAATGTCTCTGGTCACACAGTGGGTTCTTCAGCTCTTACTTAAAAACACGATCCATCTTCTCATCAGGAAACGGCCATATTTATAAGTATTAACCGTTCTTGAGCCCAGAGAAATGGAGGCAGAAGCATTTCTTTTTGGAAAAACTAATGAAGGCCCACTCTGCTCCATCAGTCTCGCCCTGACCCGGAGAGACCCCACAGTTTGCTGCTGGACTCATCACCGAGACAGCTGGTGGCCGAGTGTACAAATTTCTCCTCTCAGCCTGGCTGCTGCTCTCTTAATCCCACAGCAGTCCTCCATCACATCACACATCAAACTGGAATGGCATCCATTTAGCCGGAAACACGGGTCCCTTCCTCTGAATTCCTGAGCTCTGAAACACTGAAATACCCACGGTGCTAAATGCAGCTCATTAAATCGCTCTGTGAGTCAGTAGAATGATGAGGACGGGCCCTGTTTGGACTGCGGGCCTAAACTGGAAAACAGTTTGTTAAAGGAGTCGTGATGAAGTCATCGTGTGCAGCGGCGTCCTTTCAGCCAACAACCATCAACTTCCTAATTTGGGGAATTTATCAACCAGGCAGCACGAAAGTTAATGTTCGACGTCACAGTCTGAATATCAGGGACCAATTTATCATCAGCAGATAAATAAACCATCAAACTGAGATTACAGGACGCCACTTAAACTATTGACAGATTATTTTTGATATGAATATGCAGTGAAGGAATGAGATGTTTGCTACGGGAGATTTTCTGCTTTCTGTTCGTAGCCCGACTTCAAACGAGTGATTGAATTCATTCAGTCAGAACAGATTATGACACCAAATTAGGATTGTGAGCTCTTTCATTTGGACTATGTTATAAACTCATTAACAGTCATTATAAGCTACGATTGCAAGAACTTAGAACTTACAAAGAAATCCCACAAAGGCTGAAGCTGTGATTCTGGAAAATAAGCTCTTCCACTCTGGATTAGTCCCAGGCACTGCGGCCTTCACGACCTATGAGAGCACTTCCCGCTAAGCATATCTGTAACATTACACTGAGTGCTGCGCTCCTAAAAGCCATTTCAGTTCCATAACAGACGGAGAGGAAGCATCAGCTCAGCCGGCATGTGGAGAATTCACTGAGCTACCTGAGCAAACAGTACAGAGCACTCAGACATCGGGCATCAACCCAAATCCTGCACAACTGATTCAAACGCTTTAACTGCCAGGTTTTGCTTTGGTTTGTTTCTTAAACTCTGTTTCTTACACCTGCAAATTACAACCAATCCTTCAGGTTGTCTTCAAACCACATCCAGCAGCTCTGACAGCAGATGAGGAGCTCAGTGTGACAGGGAGGAGGTCGGGGTGGATGGAAGGGTCAGCTGATTACTTCAAGGTTTCAGGTAATGTTACAGTGGAGTTACAGCAGGTAAATATGTTACTGAGGGCTTATTGGTGCTGTTTGAGGGCAGCTGCAGCTGAACCCTGTGAACACAGCTCTGGTCTTCTGTTATATGAGATTATAAAGGTAACAATGAAAAAGAAAAAATTCAATAAAATAAAATCAATCCACCAGTTGGGGCCATGTGGATGTTACAGACTGCAGGTCATTTGGTCTCATCAGATATAAGAATTCTTGCTCCACTGATTTTGGAAATGGTTGCTTGGCTACAGTTATCATTTGCAGGTATTCTCATAAATTTTATCCCAGTATGATTCAGCTGAGGCTGAGGGCAGCGTGCCGAGGCGAGCGCTCCAGCCTCTGTGTGAACAGACTCTTTGTTATCCTCCAGCTCGCTGCCCTATCACCACTTCAGCTGCTGACTCCGCCTCCATTTACGACAGAGACACTTCCACCTTGTGCTCTCACACAGATCATCTTACTTCTACTCATACAAACCAACATCTGTGAGCCGTCCACAGAAACATTTAGATTCAGAGTGCGAGGCCGATCACTCAGACCGGCCCTCAGTGTATCTGCCTTTCCTCTGTTTCAGGCTCTGGTGCTGCTATAAAGAGCAAACTCCTCCTGAGTGCCAGCAGCTACAACCAATAAACACCAGGAAGCTCTCTCAGAGGCCTGGTGAGGACAGGGTGTGGTTGCGGCGGTGGTGGTGAGGGGGACGGTGCCAAGTTCAGTGTAATCACCACATTGTTTTGTCCCGGATTTGATGCCCGGCCAGCAGCTCTGTGGAGCAGAGGAGTAGTGAGCCAGAGCTGAGCAGGCCTCAGAGGGAGGAGGAGGAGAGGCAGGAACGGCGCCAGGCCGGGGGAAATACCAGCAGAGGTATGTCAGGCTGGAGAGAACGGCTCACAGCTTCCATGACTCGCTGCTGCTCAGTTTGATAAAACCCAAAGGAGACGAGAGTCCCACGGGACCATCGTGTTTGAATTCCTGTATAGCTGTTCCTGAAACACCAAACGGGGTGACTGTTTCCTCCAGGAGTTCCTGCACACCCTGTAAAAACCTTGGCTCTTATCTTAATGACCTTATAGTACCATATCACCCTATTAGAGCACTTCACTCTCACACTGCAGGCTTACTTGTTGTTCCTAGAGTATTTAAAAGTAGAATGGGAGGGAGAGCCTTCAGTTTTCAGGCCCCTCTTCTGTGGAACCAGCTTCCAGTTTGGATTCAGGACACAGACACTATCTCTACTTTTAAGATTAGGCTTAAAACTTTCCTTTT